>CAUYLG010057293.1:0-56475 GCA_963573385.1 Cacajao melanocephalus
TCCATTCTCGTTAGCATTTCATTAAATCTTCTTTCAAGGTTCTTAGTTTCTTTGCATTGGGTTAGTACATGTTCTTTTAGCTCACAGAAATTTCTTATTATCCACCTTCTGAAGCCTGATTCTGTCAGTTCGTCACACTCATTCTCCGTCAGGCCTTGTTCTCTTGCTGATGAGGAGCTGAGATCCCCTGTAGGAGGAGAGGAATTCTGATTTTGGGTGTTCTCAGCTTTTTTGCACTGGTTTCTTCCCATTTTTGTGGATTTATCCACCTATGGTCTTTGTAATTGCCTACTTTCAGATTGGGTCTGAGTGGACGTCTGGCTTGTTGGTGATGAAGTTTTTTCTGTTTCTTAGTTTTCCTTTGGCAGACGCCCCTTCCCCACAGAGCTAGGCCTTCCTGGGTTCAGCTGTGCTTACTGTGAAACTCTCAGTCCTCAGCACTTCCAATTGCTGTTCTCCTTGTGGGGATGGGACCAGCATAGCCCGACTCAAAGGGCACCCAGTCACCTATACTCCACACTGAGAAGCGCTGTGCCGCACCGGGGCACCAGCAAAACAGCCGCACCGGCCAAAAGAGTTGTGCTGGTGACCTGTGTGGCTCCTCCGCTGGGAATCTCCCAGTTTGTGGGCAACAGAAATTCTCCTGAAATTACGGCGTCCACTCGCTCTCTGTGCTTTCACTGGGAGCTACAATCTTGAGCTGTTGTTAATCAGCCATCTTGGATCTCTCCACCGGGTGATGAAGTTTTTTCTGTTTCTTAGTTTTCCTTCAGCGGACGCCCCTTCCCCACAGAGCTGGACCTTCCCAGTTCGGCTGTGCTTACTGTGAAACTCTCAGTCCTATGCGCTTCCAATTGCTGTTCTCCTTGTGGGGATGGGACCAGCCGAGCCTGACTCAAAGGGCACCCCATCCCATATACTCCGCACCAAGAAGCGCCGCACCGGGGTGCCGGCAAAATAGCCGCGCCGGCCAAAAAAGTCGCACTGGCAACTGGTGTGGCTCCTCTGCCGGGAATCTCCCAGTCTGTGGGCAACAAAAATTCGTCTGAAAGTGCGGCGTCCACTCGCTGTCTGCGCTTTCACTAGGAGCTACAATCCTGAGCTGTTCTTAATCGGCCATCTTGGATCTCTCCCCATGTTTTATTTATTCACAATATTGTCTATTCATTCAGGAGCCAGATGAAGGAAACACTTTTCTACTGATGTCATGGATTAGGAAAGGTAGTGGAATCACCTAAGCGTGAGATGATTATGGAATTTTTAAAACTTTATTAGTATTATTAAAGTCTTGCAGGAAATAGATATCACATTCAAAGGAGTGTCCTGAAATGTAGGCACAGCAGAGGGAATTAAGGAGGGATAATGGAGCTCCCAGACACTATCAATTGAGGGAAGCCATCATCTCCTACAGGCCTGGAGAGGCAAGAGGGAAGTACCAGAATTCAGTAAAACCCTTGAAGATGTAGTTGAATTGTGGCCGTATGAACGAGGCTACCAGGTAGGAGTTGGCTGGGGACTTTGCTGATTTGCCCAGAGCTATCCCAGTTTCGTTACTGAAAGTCCTGCATCCTGAGAAATTTCTCAGTCCCAAGCAATCAAGGGTGCTGAGTGAACTTAGCTGTTCCATCTTTCATAGAATACTGTACCCAGTGTCAAGCCATAGCTAAGGATGGATGGAAATAAGGGAGGGATACGGTGGAACTAAGCCCTTTGTCTGTAGTCACTGCCTTATACTGGTCCCACCCAATGGAATGCTTGAATGCAAGGGAGTTTATGTGATCCAGCCTGTGAAGGTCAGCCCATAGAGGCTCATAAGCAGGGAAGAGAAAGGCCAAGGACAGATCTGGGAAGTCACATGGAATATACTCCTGGGAGTGCAGCGCAGTAGGAGATAGGCTGTCTGCATGGTGTGACAGGCCACTGGGTACAGTAATTGCCTGTGGAAAATCATGAGCTGTTTACAAAAGACAGTCTCACTCCTTAGCATGGCATCTTTGGCTCTTTAATAGCCCCGGCTTGACTTTCTAAACTTATCACCTGAAACGTTTCCTGTGCACATTAATTTTACAGTCACAAGGGACTACTTGGCATCCTCCATCATACCTGCACTTGTTGACTTCATGGCCTTACTCGTTCTGCTCCTGTAATGTAATTCTCACCTCCGTCTGCAAGCAGTTTGCTCACATCAAAGACTATAACCTAAGCTAATGGCCTTCAACCCACAAAATGACTGTTTTTCTTTATTCTCCCACCATATTTTATACGATGAAAAGTGTTATTATTTACCTGCCTTGCCATGTGGCTCTGAGTGCCTCTCTGAATCTTCTTTGCCTCCACGGAGGTGGTGGCATGCTACTTAGCAGTAACCATGTCTTATTTGCTTTTCTCTCAACCTGGACCTAGTGCAATATGTCACACAATGTGTGTATTCAGTCAACTCTTGTTCTGTGTAGGACTGAATTCAAAAACAAAATGTGACAAAGAAAATGTCCTGCAACCTGAAACCTTCACAAGTACCTTAAATAGCCTGACAAAATTTAATGAGAAGAATAATGTAGGTTTCTCTCAGACATTCCTTACAGGCCTATTCTTATGGAGCAACATGCTCACTTGTGTATCTGTATCTTCTTTTATAGGACATAGGTTCTGCTGAAAGATGATGATTCTGCCTGTCTTCTTCAAATTGGAACTCAGTAAAGGGTTCAAAAACAAACATTGGGTCTTGTCAACAGAGCCAAATTTGTAAATGGGTTGCACAGCTTTTATACAAAGAAAATAGATTTATATCATAATTAGGCAAAAGCATACATTGCTAGATTAAGGAGAGAAAATTATATGCTTCTATGATTTTTAGTAAGTATATGTTTCAGAGACATTAAGTTAAGCCAAATGTCTTAGCTCTCTTCTAAGCACTTTAAGAGAAAATAAGCTATTAATTATGCATGTATTTAACATTAACCTATTGAGGCCTAGTAGGCTCCGAGTGATGTGTTAAGGCCAGAGAACGAATAAAGAATTTGGAGTCAACAAGGATCTAAGTCCTAAGCTCACCATTTCCAGGTGTGTAAATTTCGGCATCATATTAGATGTCTCAGCCTACTTCCACATCTATAAAAGTTGGAAAAATGAACCTAGGCTGCTCCAGGTTGTTTTGAAATTTTTTTTTTTTGTAGACTCTAAAATTACATAAGCATTACACTTTTTATTAGCAACTTAAGACTTTCTCTATATTGCAAATCCCTTGTAAAACAAAGAGAGTGGTGCCAGTTTTGTCTATGGATCACAGTGTTAGAGAAAAATGTTACGTCTGCTGAAATTACATAAATCATAAGTGAAAGACATTATTACTGAAAATTCTTTGGAGAAAAAATAGTAAGTTCTTCAGAGGTCTGAGTGCTTGCATGTACAGCCTTTCCTTTCTACTTACTAACTGTGTATCCTGAATACATTTCTTTATTTTAGTCTTAGCATCATTTGTAAAGAGGAAATGAAGATACTCACTTTACTTGGGCAAGTTAAGGGTGGAATGAACTGATACGTATAAATAAAAGACTTGGAACATAGTTGGCTTTCAGTAAAGCTGTTCTTTCCCTTCACCTTTGGTATTTCTACATTATTCAACAGAGATATTCAACATTTGCTATGGACAATCATAGAAATAGCTCGGGAACTGTCACTTCTGCTAACGTGATACAGGTATATCAAAGGCAAAGACAGGTAGTGAGTTGTTAAAGAAAGCTGATCTCCACTTAGGGATAGAATTTCTTATAGGCAGTTTTCCATATTGTGCCAGAGTTCTTACAACATTGCATTTTACAACCATCAGAACTTTAACAAATATTACCACTACGGCATCGAGCTGGGATTGGCAGGCATTTTCTGGAAAGGGCCATATAATTGATATTTTCAGTTTTGCAAGCCATGTGGCCTCTGTCACAAAGTCTACTTTTTTGTTATAACAAAAGTGACTATATACAATATGTAAATGAATAAGCATGACTATATCTCAATAAGACATTAGGTACAAAAGAAGGCAGGTAGCTGGATTGACCCATGGGTTACAGTTGGCCAACCCCTGGCATAAATGATGTGACTTCCTACTAGACAGATGAAGGAATAGCATCACCATGTGCCAAGCCAAGAAATACTACAAGGAACACAGAAACAACTATAAAGGAATAAATTTTTGCTTATAAGACAAAAGGTTTCCCGTCAGTGACTAGCCTAGTTTAATATTATCTCCGAAGAGAGATTTTCTGTGGTTCTTCCAACTCTTTATGCATTGTTTGGATTTTTCCCAGTTGGAAGTAGATAACGAAGTAATAAAAATGAAGTAGAGAAGGCTTACAATGCCTTTGCTAAAGTTACAAAAAATTGGTGAAGCCTCAGAATCCTAAGGACTGAACTCTGGGCAATTCCTAACTGGGAACAGAGAGTCATGTATAAGAGCTATCTCAAGCTTCAGGTGACACAGACTGGAATGAAGAATCAGATTATTCAAGGAAAAAAGAACATGAAAAATGACCTGATTGGGACAAGGAGGGACACTCTTTTGACCACTTCTGGCCAATGTCTGATTAGTACCTAGTACCAAGCACAGACCCTCACACAGAGAATGTGCCCAATGAAGGCTCTAGGTTCAAGTCACACCCCTGGAACTGAATATCCATGTCCCTGTGGAAAAGATTTTCAAATCCTCTGCATCTTAATGTCATTGTCTATAAAATAGGGATAGAATAGTATCTACTTATAAGTTTAGAGTGGGAATCAAATTAGTAAAGCACATATAAAATAGTACAATACTTGGCATATATTAAGTTCTTAATAAATGTTTATTATTATTGTTATGTACATCAATGAGTAAGTGACCTACTGAGCGACTGAATAATGTGTTGCATGATTTTATCTTTCAGTAGGGAGGGGAAGAACCCATCCCAGAGGATATAGGGCTTGAGTTCACAAACCAGGCCCAAACTCTCTGCTGGATGGTGGTCTCTGAACAAGTCCCACTGGCTCATTGTACTTTCGGTTCTGTTTTGCAAGCTTATAGTTCTATCTCAGCTACACAGTGAAAAAACCTAATTTGTTAAATTTATGCCCATTTCTTTACCATCAAATTTATTTCGGCCTCCATGAAACTATGCTCATGTCACCTCGCTTATAACTTGGGGTTTTCACGAACTTCTCAGTCATGTATTACAGTCAACTGCTGCTTTTATATCCACTGATAATTAATCATATCTCTTAAGAAGACTTCACTCTCACATCTCAAAGAATGACGTTATAGTGGTTTGAAAAGACCTGGACTCTTAAAGTCTGGGAAAGTTTTTGATGTAACAAAGAAAGGTTTCCAGATAGAGCACACAGAGAGATGATACGTCAGCAAAATTTAGAAAGATCAGCATGAGAGAGCATGTGAAGAAGGGATTGGGAAAATATTAAATACAGGGGAAACAGCAGGAGTGACAAAACAGGTACTCAGGAAACACAGGGTAACAAGTATTTCAAGAATATAGATTATTTGTATGGGAAGGGGACAGTCAGGCCCTCATTGATGATGGCTTCCCTATATCACTATGAGCATAGCTGATCACCTAGTTACCAGGGCTGCTTCCTGTGAGATAGAAAAGATAATTATCTGGATTGAAAAAAAATGGTTGATCCAGTTTTCTTCTTTAAAACCTCCTTCTTCAAGTTATTTGAAACCACTTCCTAAGGAATGGATCACAGGGTATTTGAGTGACAGCACCCTGGTTTCATGGAAGCATTCCTCTCCCTGCTTTTCTCTTTTCCTTTTATGATAATTTTAGCCTCTAGGTGAGGAGATAGGAGAAGAGCCTTGCAAAAACATGTCAAGCCAGCTCCACCTGCCTCTCATCTCCATATAGACAAAGGAGATCATTGGCAGCCTGACTTATCTGAAATCACATATGATTTTATAATCCTTGGGGCCTTGCTCTTGCTTATGGGCCAGTATTTCTGAATCCTATCACTTGTATCCATAACAGAGCCCATTTCTTAGTATATGCTTATAGTACATATTTCCTAGTTAGACTTAATCATAGCATTTTGAAGTTAGGGTGTATAGTCTTTAGGAGGTCAGGATTATAGATATATTTTATGGAAATCACGGACATAATTTTGATACATAATTAAATGGTGTAGGGTAGGTTTCTTTACCCACACCGTTTCTTTGCAAAGACTAACTCATTCACTGAGGTTTACACATTTTTTGATATGGTGATAACTGGTTTCTTCTCTTACATTATATTTTAGCTTTGAATGAGATATCATTGCCTTTAAAGATATATACACTTGAGTTTGGATCATAATAATTATTTATATTTTGCACATCAGAGAAAAAAGTTCTAGGCAGGAAGGGCAAGACTGGGTTTAGAAAATCAGAAGATAGACAAATATTTGAATATAGATTAGCCTTTTTCTTTTCTGAAATATTTTCATAAAAAACAACATTACACTTGAATGATACTTTTGAAACTTTCTGTGCCCCAGTAACATGGTGTATTAGTCAGGGTTCTCTAGTGGGACGGGACTAACAGGATAGTTGATTCACATGTTCACAAGGTGAAGTCCCACAATAGGCCTTCTGTACCCTGAGGCTTAAGGAAGTCAGTCCGGCAGTGCAGTATTCAGTCTGTGGCCAAAGGCCTGAGATCCCCTGGCAAACCACTGGTGTAGGTCCAAGGGTCCAAAAACGGAAATACTTGGGGTCCAGTGTTCGAGGGCAGGAAGCATCCAGCATAGGAGAAAGGTGGAGGCTGGAAGACTTAGCAAGTTCTTACATATTCCTCTGCCTGCTCTTATCCTGGGCGCACTGGCAGCTGATTATTTGTAACCCCCAGATTGAGGGTGAGTCTGCCTCTCCCAGTCCACTGACTCAAGTATTAATCTCCTTTGACAGCATCCTCACAGACACACCCAGGAACAACTTTGCATCCTTCAATCTAGTCAAGTTGACACTCGATATTAAGCATCACACATGGGTATAATGATATGTGATGGCTGATTTTATGTGTCAACTTTATTGGGTGTAGGGAAGCCCAGATAGCTGGCAAAACATTATTTCTGGGTTTGTGAGGATGTTGCTGGAAAAGACTAGCATTTGAACTGGTAGACTAAGTAAATAAGATTACCTCTCAATCACACATTACAGAAAACTGCTGCTTTTATTTCTACTGATAATTGGTTGATTTTCTAGCCTTGGCTAGTTGGGACTCTAGGACATGTACAAGACATGTCAGCAGCCACAGGCTGGAAGGCTTTATGGGGCCTTGCAGATCTCAGTTCTTATTCAATTCCGTGAGGTCATGTTACTTTGAGCTCAGTTTCAACCTGCAGAAGCATCCATTTCACTTTAACTTAATGTTTGTTAAACTGAAACCCTGGTATCATGCTTAGTATTGTGCTTTTCTTTCATAGCCAACATCCAATTTAACTGAAATTATTTTAGAATCTGTAACCAACTTATCTCCTAAATGAAACTTCTGTAAATAGTCTTGCTCTTGAACTCCACCTCTCACCTGTAATACTGAATTCCCTCTTTCCACTCATACCAATCCCTGGTTCATTTTTCACAAAGAATTTATTAAATCTTATCTCTCCAGTAACTTATCCATTACAGTAAGACTAAAATACAAACTGCCTATCATTGTGCACCCAATACTACATAATCTGGCTTCTCCCCACATTCCAATTCCATATCCTCCTGCTCCCCATACTGCTGGCTGTGCTGTGACCACACTGGTCTACTTAACTGCCCCACGCTCAATTCCCATCTACGGGCCTTTGAACTTGGTCTTCCTTCTACTTGGAATGCTTTTCCCTCTTATTGTCAGATGTCTTTTGCTCTTACAAAGCTGTTATTTTTCATTTTATTTTTTTGAGATGGAGTTTCGCTCTTGTTACCCAGGCTGGAGTGCAATGGCGCGATCTCGAAAAAGCCGTTCTTGACTACTCTGACACTTCCTCTCTACTTTCAGTCGTTCTTTACCATATCAGAAACACAAGTCTTTATTGCATCTATCAGGATCCAAGATTATTTGTTTTGCATTTTTCTTAAGTTCCATGTAGATCAGGATCCTGCCTGTTTTGTCATAGTCTCGATACTTGAAAAAAAATAATCGTGGTGGGCAGGCAGGCAGAATGAAAGAAAGAAATGAGTGTTAGCTAACTAAAGACAGCATCATCACAATCTCGGCAGCAGCAGTTGTGTTATATATGGGTGTGGGGGTTGTGAATGTGTGTAATTGATCAACTCATGCAGTTGCTACCTCTTTTTTCAACTTTCAATTGGGCTGAGAGTCAGTTATGCTATTGATTTAAAAGAGAGAATCAGTTGTCCCCATGTACTCCCAACAGTCTTGACACAGGGCTCATTACTTCCTCCTATTTTCCAAACAAGGAAACATAGTTGTAGAAAACACAATAATTATCCTGAATTTTATTGACATTTCCATGGAAAATATGGGAATAGGTCCTCATTGTAGATCCCACAGCAAACAAATTCACTAGATCCTATTAGACATATATGTTCTTTCCAGAATTCTTTGTGGTGCCGACAAAGATGACTGCATTTCTTTTTTCCCATTCCTGTCTAGCTTTCTTCCTCTGAGAGCCATGACTTTCCACCGAGGCTTCTAAACCACCCAAGGTTCTATTACGTCAATGAGTATCAGGGCATCTGAACAGCTCCACACTTGCACACCCACCAGCCAAAAACAAACCAAACCAGAACAACCAAAAATCTTCAGGTTGGGGGTTCACACGTTAAATGCTTTTCTATATATAATGTTATCCAATTGTGTATTGAACAGGATTGTATTTTAACTTGCTAAGTCCTCACAGTAAGAAGATCTTTATTCAAAGCCCTTCCTGTGAACTGGCAAGTCAGCCTGAAATATGGGAGAAAGGCTCCCAGAGTTAGCCTGCTACCCCTGTTCCACCCGCAAATCACTTTCTATTTGTAGGAATTTGGAAAAGTTACTTAATCACTTTGAGTCTCTGACTGTTCATCTACAGGAAAAGGTAAAAATGGTAATTTTCAGTTTAAAAGATGACTGTGGTTTTAGTGGTATAGTCTCTTGTAGAGTGCTTATTCCCACGGCTGGTACTTGGTATCCCTTAATAAATGTAAACTTTTATTACAAACCGTGTGCTTTTGGTGAATTTCTTAAACTCTGTGCTTCAGTATTCCTTAGTACACTGGGCATAATAATACCTCAAGAATACAATGCATTATTATTTACCATAGTCACCATGATGTACAATAGAGCTCTGGAACTCATTCCTCCTGCCTAACTGGAACTTTTTATCCTTTAACCAACACCTCCCCATTCCCTGTGCCTCCAGTCCTTGGTAACTGCCATTGTACTCTATACTTGAAAATTGCTAAGAGAGTACATTTTAAATGTTCTCATCACACACACACACACACACACACACACACACAGACAAAAATATATGTGGTCATGAATATGTTAATTATCTTGATTTAATTATTTCACAATGTGTATATATATCAAATACCATGGCATATATGACAAATATATAAAATTTTTATTTGTCAGCTAAGATAATAATAATGAAAATATAAAGAGAGTTTTCATTGAAAAACATTTTAAAAATGTAATGATCAATCAAATAGATCAGGCATTGAAAGATGCTCCTTATTTCGGGGAGGAAGATTTTAATATATTGCAAAAAGATTATTTGGGGAGAGATTAGAGCAGGCATAAGTCAGGCTTATCCAGCCTAGGAAGTTTAAGGGCCTCTTTACAAAATGTACTATAACTAAAATATTTTACTTTTGCCACCAATATCTAATCACGTGGGTAAAAATGCATGGAGAAGAGATTTTTCGGGATGCCGGCATCTATTCGGTTCTCCCTAGTCCCGTGATGGTGATTTCAGCTATGTTGTAATTAGGAGCTCTTTGCTACCGAGCAGGATGCTCCTGTGTGAGGCACTTAGGCTTGTCCTAGGCCTGGCTCTCATTATATCGTTTTCTTCTCCAGCTCTTCCCTCCCTAGGCTGCTGGGCAGGAAATTGACCACAGGTAATTGATGCATTAAAACAGAACATGCAGATGCCTACTGAAGAAAAGATTTTATAATTAGATTCTGCTTCAATTAGGAGGCTGTTTCCCTTTCTCTTCCTAAGGCCTTACCCCTCTTCAAAGCGAAGTTTGAGTTCTATAAACAAAAGTACAAAATGTTTATCCAAAAACTAGCTTGTGCCAGTAGCAGGAGGGGACTTGGAGCTAGGTTAGGATGCACCGATCTTTTGAGCCAAGCCTTCTTATTTAATTCATGGGAGGAGCGTGTATTCCTTTCTTTTGCCTCTATCTTTGCTTAGATATCTTTTTGAGAGTTCTCAATTTTCTGTAGCTGCTGTAGTATCAAGAAATAGGAGAAATAAGTATCAAGAAAGTGAGAAATAAGAGGTGGCAGAGACCCTGTCTCTAAGCTCATCCACACCCCCAGCTGAAATTATCCTGCTCACTGGTGCACAGGTGCTGACTTCCCTCCCTGATTTGGTCATTAAAGACTTCTAGCTGCTTCAATACAATTTCCCCCGAGGCCCCTGTCAAGGATGCTGCTTCTCCTGTGATTAGAACACAGCCAATTGAACCTAATACTATCCTTTTACTAATGACCTTATAATGGGTGCTGGGCTTATTCAAGCCACCTGATAATGATGTCAATTATGCATACCTCAAATAGTACCTTCTCACTTGGAAACATTTCTTGCTTAGTTTTGTTTTGTAAAAAATAGAGCCAGCCAATAGCAAGATAAATGCTTATCTAATTTATATTTCCTAAATTTGTCATAGAGGTTTGGGTTCATGATCCAATACATTCACGAATTGCCATGGGGCTAATAATACTAGTTTCTTCACAGATTATGTGTTGACATAATTAAAGTAAGTTTATTCATATAAAATTCTTAGGAAATTATCTTAAGATAATGGGTTTTTATTTTGTTAGTGATTGCCATTTTCATTCATCACAAATACAGCTTTCTTCTCCTTGTATGTAGGTGAGTTTTACTAAGTAGGGGTGAGGTTACCGAGGAAGGAGAACAAAAGGTAATAAGAGATGAGTTGTGTATTAGGCTGTTCTTGAATTGCTATAAATAAATACCTGAGACTAGATAATTTATAAGGAAAACAAGTTTAATTGGCTCATGGTTCTGCAGGCCTGATGGGAAACATGGCATTGGCATCTGCTTGGCTTCTGGGGCGGCTTCAGGAAGCTTATAATGATGGCAGAAGGTGATGGAGGAGCAAGCATATCACATAGCCAGAGCAGGAGCAAATAGGGGAGGAGGTAGCACATACTTTTAAATGACCGTATCTCACCAGAACTCACTCACTATTGCAAAGACAACACCAACCCATGAGGGATCTACTCACATGAACCAAACACCTCCCACTGGGCCCCGCTTCCAGCATGGGGAGTTACAATCCAACATAATATTTGGGTGGAAACAAATAGCCAAACGATATCATTCCATCTCTGCCCCCCACCCCGAAATCTCATATTCTTCTCATATTGCAAAATACAATTACACCTTGACAACAGTCCCCTAAAGTTTTAACTCATTCCAGCATTAACTAAAACATCCAAAGTCTCACCTGAGACAAAGCAAATCCCTTCCACTGATGAACCTATAAAATCAAAAACAAGTAAGCTACTATCAAGATACAGTGGGGGTATAGGCATTGGGTAAACACTTCCACTTCCTGCATTCCTTCAGTCAGGACACTCACTTGAACTGCCCTGGCTGCAGGCCTCTCGGCTTCAGGGGCACTTTAGGATCAGGCTCACGTTCCCCAGGAACCAGAACAGCTGTCAGCTGCAGCACCTGGACTCTGTCACTGACTCGGGTGATTCTTCACCTTCCATCACCAATCTGCATGTTCCAGCTTTTGTGGGTGGACAGTGAAGAAGATAATACAGGGAGAATATTCTTTATGTTATCTTTGAAGTGCTGAGTTTCTCATTATCATTAATCGCAAACTGCCAGCATAAAGAGCAGAGGGTCCATGCACAGCATGCCTCTAAATTGCCTAATATTGAGATGAGATTGACTATGTTTTAATGTTCTAATCTAGTCATGGTGAATTCTACCTTCTTCACGTTGAACTGCCTTTCACTGTGTTTTTAGTTTTGTTCTGCTGGACAGGGGTTTCTCTGACCAGGACTTGGTAGTTTCCTTCAACCCATAATTCTTGCCAAATAGTTAATGTTCCTTTGTGCTGTTCTATCAATTCTCATATATGTGGTGCCTGAATTCTACTATTAGGAATGAAGAACTGAAGGTATTTCTTTTTTTTTCTCTCTTGCTGCAGCCTTCAGCCTTATTTGCCTCTGCCCACATCTTAGAAACTAAAAATACCCCCTAATTATCCTTGTGCCACTGATTGGAATCAAAGGCCTCCAAACATAAATGTTATGAATTTTTCAATATTTTCTCCTAATTTAATTAGAAACTTTTTCATTTCAAGTAATAGACACCTAACTCAAACTGAATGATAAAGAAGGGAGGGACGGCGGAAGGGAAAAAGGAAGTTATTGGTTTGCATTGGGTGGAAAGTACAGGAATTATTCTGACTCAATGGTAAGGAGGAGAATCAGGGAATCAGGTGTTAGCATGAGGCCATGAGTCACCTATGTCTCTCTCTATTTCAGATTCATTTTCCTTTGTAAAATGATTTCATATTGCTGAGTCATTTATCAGGTGATCAGGAAATTTGGTTTTTGGCAGATACTTAGGGTCATGCAGCTTGATATTCTAGAGAAGTAGAATTCTCCCCTCTCCCAGAGAACATCTCAGGTAAGGTTCTGATTAGTTTTGCTGATTTCATGACTATCTTGAACTCATCACCATGTTGGAGAAATTAGAGTACTCTAATTGGCTAGTGTGTAACAAGTCGGGATGACTAAGAGGGTCCTTTGTGTGACAGCTTCATTAAATCTGAGGAGGAAAGTTTCCCAAAGGAGAAGAAAAGCTTTATAATGAAGAAGATAAAGGGATTTAAAGACCTCGAAAATGGGCGGTCACAACAGTAACTCAGCTCTCATCAAGATAAGGCATGAGTCCAGCCATCAGATTTTGCATGCAGAGAAAGAACATAAATAACTATGCCCTTCATGTGTAAGAGGTCATGCAAACCTTAAAGAATGCCTGCATCCACACAACAATGGGCTGGTATAATCACCCCCCATTCCAAACACATATCTGTGTCATACTGTGCTTTTCAATAAAGACAACTCATCCACTCAGTGATGGTCAACATTCCCCCATCCCTCAAAAGACAGACTTCTTCTGTGATGTTGGGTTTAGTAAATATCTTGAATGCTCTTGCTATATCCTGTCCTCCTTCACGGCATTGTCTTGAGTCTCAATTGGTTTGACTTCATCTCATATTTTCTTTTACCCTAGGATTTAAAAATTCATTTTAAACTCGAGTTGACTCTATTGAGCCATAAACGTACACTGGTTTATCTCCCGCTTCTGATTTCCCCACCTCAAGTCCTCCCTCTGCACTTAGAAGGCTGAATGAGAAAAGAGAATGAACTTGGACCTCGAAGGCAGGCAGGTGTGAACTCTGTGTTCACCTCACAATTCAGTGATGTCAACCAGTATCAATAACTCACAAAAATAGCAGCTTGCTGTGTAGCATACACTGCATAGAACACTTTTAAAACATATTTTCATTTTAAACACACTCTCCTTTTCTTTATCTTCTACCTCCGATTCCTCTTCTTTTTCTTCCTCTTTTTATCCCCCTTTTCCTTCTCATGTCCACTTGCTACTCACTTACTGCCATTTTCGCTACAGAACTTTGCAGAGGAGAAGATAAGCACCGCTTAGTATTTAAGTCACTCCAGCAACCTCTGTTCCATGCATGTGCTGGCATGGCCCAATATCTCAGTCCTATGCCTGGAACTGCCCCTTCTGTACTTCCCAATAGGTATTTCCTGTGGGTGCCATTTTGCTCATGCAAAGAGAACTCTGGGAGAATCCCAATCACTGTAGTTGCATTTACCCTGTCCATGCACTGCTGTCAGTGTCCTGTGCCCCATTAACATATTTGTCCTAACTACCTTCTCATTTACCCTCAAAACTCAAGTTGACCCTGTCTGATTCTGCCCAACTCCATCATTAAGGAGAGCACGCTAATATCAAGTATCTACCACATGCCGTACATTATGCTGGGTTCCTAATATAACTTATTTCTTTTATACTCACAGCAACCCTTTGGTAAGCGATATTATTTTCTTAATCTTATGGAAAAAAAGGAATTAAGACTCAAAGAGGTAAGTGACTTGTCAAAGAAGACATACGTAGAAAGACTGCCTGGGATTCCTATCGTGACCTGTTTGACTCAAAGGTCCACACTTTCTCCATCCTGCCAAACTCTATCAGTAACACGATGACTAAACTTCATGGAGATTCACTAACCACACCCTAGACAAGCATGCCTCTGCACTCTCCATGGGCAGCATCTGACCTCCCTGTGAACTCCTTTAGTTTTTTTATTCACTTACCTTGAGTCCAAGAAGTTAGAGAGGCCATTGTAAAGAAATGTTAGATTCTAACCCCTGCTGGAAGCAAGAGAGTGGAAGTCGGCGGGACACTGAAAGGTCACTACAGTTTGTGGCAGCTGCTGGTTTTGAAGCACTGGTTTCTACTTCACTTTCCTTTCCTGTCAACTCATCCCTGATTCTTAAAGAGGTCAAGGTCCTGCTGGGCAGATAACGGGTACAGTTTCTTTCTGTTAGGATGATTATGAAGAAAAGACTTGCCATCTCATGCTCACCACTAAAGCTTTGCCTTTGTTTCATTCAGATATTCTGTATGAAATTTGGGGCCAATTTTAAGGACAGAGAGACACCATGCAAAAGATAGCAGGGGTTGCTGCTGGCTTAGAGATGGGGGAAAAGGACCATGAGCCTAGAAATGCAGGGGCCCTCCTGGACTGAAAAAGTCAAGGAAGTGATTTTCCCTAGGGACTTCAGAAGGAGTGTGGCCCTTTAGATTCCTTCATTTTAGTCCAGTAAAACCCAGTTTGGGTTTCTGAACTCCAGAACTGTACACTAAAAAAAATCTGTGCTTTTTTTCTTGTAATTTGTTTATGGTAATTTGTAACAATCAATAGAAAACTAGGGTACTTGTCTCAAGTCTTTTCTCTTCCTGTAAAGATTTTCATCATGTGCAGTCTTCATACCTCTCATCATCTTACAGAGACAAAGTGTGGGCCAGCACTGACCATATTATAGTCCTGAGGGGGTAGATCCCTGTAGTAAAAGGGTAATATCGTTTAAGTTATTTTGTTCTTCACTCTACTTTTCCTTTTGCACAATACAGTGTTCAAGGCTTGCCCAATCTACCAAGCAACCCTTGGTTCTTCTCTGTAAGAAAAACTTACTCTTCTTATTTGAGACGAACTTACTGTCTAACCCTTAGGCTAAATGGTATAGTCTCAGAAAATGCCATTAATATTCCATCTTCCCACTTAAGTGAAGTATCATTCACTTTCTTGTTCTTGGTAGAAATAGGTTTCATTGTTTTATCTTCCTTCTCAGGCTTCTCCTTTTATGCATCTTTGTTGGCTTGTCTTCCTTTGTCCATCCCTTAAATGTCACTGTGCTGGATGGCTGAGGAAGTCCCCGCTTTTCACACAACTCTGCTTCTTACACAATAAAGGCAACTCAGTTTTTTAGCATTTGGGGTCAGACACTTCTGAAAAATTCTGGAGTTTTACAAATATACTTTTTACAGTTCCACATCTAATCACTGAGAAGATCCTGCTGGCTTGGCTTGGCCTTCTTATCTGCCCAAAACTGACTTGCTTCTTACAACCTCCTCGGCTGCCGCTGTGGTCCAAGCCAGTGTTTGTCTCGTAGCTGCATTACTACATTTACTTCCTAGCCGCTCTCCCTGCAGCCACCCTTGCCCAGAGTGCTACTAAGAAGTCACCCGGCAAAACCATCATTTCAAAATGTCAGTCCTGTTAGGATATTCCTCTGTTCAGCCTTTCCCATGCCCATACCTCACTCACATTGAAGGTTGTTCTCAGTGTAACTTAGTCACTAATCTGACTTCATCCTCTATGCCTTTCTTCCTTGCTTTCTCTGCTGTGGACACACAGCCTTCTTGTTCCTCCTAGAACACATCAAATAAGCTTCTATTTCAGTGCATTCACATTTGCTATTTCTTCATCTTCTTGGAATGTTCTCACGGATATCCATATGGCTCACTTCCTCACTTCCTCCAAGTTTTTCTTCACATGTCCTCAGTTAGGCCTGTGCTGATAACCGTATTTCAGATTTCAGCTTCTGCCACAGCATTTACTTTACCCTAAATAGTCTTTGTGATGTACTCTTTTATCACGTCTAATGTCAAAATGTGCCCCCTCACCCATGTAAACCCTAGGAGATCAAGGGCTTTTGTCTTCTTCCACTTCCTAGCTTTTCCCCGAATGCTTAGAGCAATGCCTGACATAAAGTAAATGCAAAAAATTACATTTTTCTCATTTTACACGTTTTTCTTGAGCAATTTCATTTAGTTTCATAAAACTCATGTGCCAGGGTTTCCCGGATCACCCTCAGAGTGGCTCTGTATAAAGGACTAGCACCTTGTCCATTCAGTCACCCAAGTCAGAAATTAGACACTGCCACATGTTTTATTCAGGCATTAAACGGCCAGTCATGAAATGCATTCCTCTCTTATGCCAGGCATGGTGCTACACACCAGGGAGATCTTCGTCACAAAACAGAAATGATTCTTGGTCTCATGAGTTAGTAATCAAGTTGGGAACAGCTAATCACAAAACAGATAAACACTGAATGAGAAGAGACAATATTTACCTTATAATCTTTCAGTTTTCTATGCTGGGAGAGGAACTTCTATTGGCACAATGTCAGGAGTAAGATAATAATGCTGACAACATTAGCAAATGCTCATATTTCACTTCTAAGTGTCAGGCCTTACACCTAGTACATAGACTGGCTCACCAAATGCTGAGACCAACCCTGTGAGATGGGTAGTGTTATTATCCCTCTTTTACTGAGGCAGAGTTGAAGAACAAAGAGGTCTCATGGCTTATTCAAAGATACAGGACAAGGAAGTGTCTGAGTTGGAGTTGAACCCAGTGTGATAGCATCCTAACCGCACCCATGTCATTTCCATTGTCTTCCTCCGATCAGTAGAGTTGAGCATTTGGAGCCAAGAACATTCTGAGTTTGCTTTTTCCTCTTAGCAGTCTCAGTACCAGCCCCTAAATGTGCCCCATTCCTTGCTTCCAGTTTCTGGCAACATGCATTCTCTTATCTTCCTTCAGTCTAAGGAAAGTCACAGCTTTCTGCAGTCATTAATTTTCATTTTTGCTCTATCAGTTTTCCAATACTTGTGTAACCAACTTTGTGTGCTTGATCCTCACTATTTGAAATACTTACTGGGTTTTGTTTCTTGACGGGACTTTGAGTGATCTAGCTTTATATGTGGCTCTGATTGTCACAATAACTCTGTCCACTGTAGATGATTACCTCGTTTTATACCTTAAAAATTTAAAGTTTTGGGTGAGTTAAGCCACTTGTTTTTCAAGGTCAAGGATAGGTTTCATCCCCAGGACTTACTACTTTAAAAATCTGTGCTCACTTCACAGGAACGTTGGTTGGCATTTTCAAATTAGATATTCAAGGACTTATTCATTCAAAGCCAGATGTCTCACTTAAATTGTCCCCTTCGAAGCTCTATTCTTGTCCTCAAAATGTTCCAACATTCCACATCATATTCTTTTAAATTTCATCAGTTGTAGCTCTTCAGTCTTTCAATCTTTGAAGAAATATGTGTGTTTAAGAAAAAGCTTATAACCTAGATCTTCAGAATAAAATGATCTTACTATACTTGAAAACATCATTGGAATTAAACACATCATATAACTACAAAATGACAAAACTACATCCTCTATGAGATGCATGAATTGACTCTGAATTAATTTACTGAGATCCAGTTAAGCAGCTAAATCTGGATTGAGAAGCTAGTTCCTAAGGAGAGAATTGTCCATGTGGTTTGAGTGGATAGTTTCTGTCAGAAAATGATGTGAAAGATGCAAAATTAACATTAATGCATGTTTGCTAAATATTCGTATTGCCCTATGTAACAGACATGCACCCAGAAGGCAAATGAGTATGACAGGTGTATGAACCCATTTCGAGTTCCAGGCATAAGTTCCCAGGATGTCACTGACGGGAAATGGCTACAAACAAAACCACATACGATAAAGTCGTATAGCAAAGAATCATTTTCATCTGATTCCTCCAGACCTTAGGACCTGATCTCACTAGGTCAGCTCCATGGTCTCACTTTATTAAAATGTCTTTTTTCACCCACTTTTTAGAAATTGTGAACTACAGTTTATCTTTTTTACGGATGCAAATTAAAAGGCAAACAGAACGAGTGTTTGGCTTGGATTAATAAGAAAAGAAAAAAAAAAGATGCAGCTTCCACAGTCACAACACCCTAGAAATGTTTGGGGATCAATGTAGCTTAAAAAAAAAACAACTTCAGAAACACAGTGTCTCCTTCACTGCTGTGGAGACTCTTAGTGTCTTTGTCTTTATTCAACATAATCAAGATGCAGCTTAGGGCGAGGAGAGCAGCAAACCAGCTGATAAATAAGGGCCTGGAAAGAAAGGCAGGAGAAAATTGTCCTTTTTACACAGCATCTTATTACAGCAAAGTGAAAGGACATGATGAAAATAGAAAACAGCAGTGAGAAGTGGAAAAAGAGACAAAAGAGAGAGAAATTCTCAATGTTTTGGGGATGTTTCACAACCAGGAGAATCAGGTCTAAAACTTTCCCATATCCAGAAGGATGGGGCTGGGAAATGTGGATACTGAGTAGGAGAAGGCAATATGCTGGGGGCTTGGGTGGTTCATTCTCTGATTGTAGAGGACACAGTCAGAACGTTTTGGGGGAAGATGTTGATGGAAACTTAGAGCATTTAGAGTGTAGCGCAGAAGATGTATGAGGGAGAGTCTAGAGTCTTACACCTGAAAAAGACAATATGAACCCAAGTCCAGAAAATAGGGAGCAGATTGGACTAAGCGTCACTTTATTTATCTTTCCGCTGAGCATTTTGTACCAGGACAGGATGAGGGTTACTTACGTTGTCTGCTGGAAGTTTCTCCCCTGCGCTCATTGCAGGGGATGCTGCACCAGTAGGTCAATGGACTGCACTCATTACCATTGGCTGATGCCTGAGCCAGACTGACTTTTATTATTCTGAATCTCTCTCCTATTTAGTATCATTTCTGGGACCTTCTAATGATGCGCCAAAGAGAAGATACAAAGCCATTGAATGATTCCTATTATGTGCACCTAGCCTGCGTAAAGCTCCCTTTCCCAAGAAGTCAGAATGAGTGGAGTACATACAACTTTACTTTGATCTATCTCAAAGGCATAGCCAGCTCCCTGACAGCCAGGCTCAGCAGAACACACGGGCATGGCCAGGCACCCAGTGGTTCTCACAGCCGCAGTAGCTCTGTCGTGCTAATGGGCTTCTCTTAATGCTGAGAGATCAGCTCTGCAATTTGCTCAACAGCCCTGGGCCAGCTTTGCAGAGGCGTTATTGCTCCCATTCAGGCCATGTGGTCTGTGAGTTGGAGCAAGAGTATATAGTGAGCACTTCTGTGTGAATAACCCTGCGAGAGCTCCCTGCACTCCAATTATTGACTGAGGCAAGTCTCTGAGCCTGGATAATCGCCTATAGGAAGCATCAACGCTGATAATTAGCACTGGCCAAGAGGCAAATGTAGCCTTCAGGAGTGACAGTGTTGGCCTGGGTGCCTATTTAAGAAAAATTCAATGATATCTCCATTTGTTCTGCACAGTTTTCTGTCTGAGTGTGTGGAACTGCGTTCATGGCTCCTGTCTTCTCATCTATGACCCCATCATCAGGCATCTCTCTGGGAGCAGTACTACTTTTCTCACATATATTATCTGAAGAAGGTTCTTTATTTTTACCTCTGCATTTCCTAGAAGAATGTGTTGTCATGATGGCAGGGAGGCAAGAGCTTAGGCTTTGGGGTCAGACAGAAATGGGTTTGGAGCCCAGTTCTACCACTTAAAAGCTTTGTGATGTAGAGAGTCAGTTAATCTCACTGTGCTTCAGTTTTCCCATCTGTACAATGGGGTCAACATAGTCCTCCTAAATAACGGAGTGTCATTAGGATTACCTGAGTGAGTGCAACAATGCCTGGCACAAGCAAGCCTTCTGCAAATATGAGTTAGGAACTCCTCCAGAGTTACCCTTTACTTGCAGGTTTGGGTTTGCTGAAGGCCTTCTTTTAAAATGTAGTTTGTTTGTTTTTGTTTTTTAAATTCCTATGTATGTTGAAGCCGGCAGATTAGATGATGTCATTTATATGTATAGTTTATTATATTCACAATTCCCAAGAGAAGAGGGTACTCTACACCACATAGGGTCACACAGGTGTGGGACAGAAGGCAGAGGGGCAAGAAAACATGGGGAAGAGCCTTGATTGGGGTTTCTGTGGGAGGAACAAGTGAGGTGGATATATAGATTTAGGATTGGCTAGTTTGAATAATTTCCACAGGCTCTGGGGTGTAGGCCTGTCTGTAGTTATCTGGTACCTGGTTCTGGGTGATTACAGTAGATGAATAATGGCTCAGAGTATGGAGCCTGTAGAGGTGGTTGGGGATTGGGTTCTGGGTGGGTTCGTTTGCATATGAAAAAGGTGCTCTGAACTGAGTCAAAATTTACATCACTAAGAATTAGCTAGGGTCAGAAAGACCCCAGATGCCAGAGCATGAAAAATACAGAAAATAAATATGGATGATTAATACAGGTCTTTTCTTAGTGTGTCCAGAAATAAAAGGGAAAATCAAGGAAATCAACTGTTATTGCATACCTACCCCACAGCACCTAAGAACATTCACCCATGTACATCACCTCGTGCAGGCTGAAGTTCTGCATTCCTCAGTTTGGGATGGCACCTTGAGCTCCATGCTTTCCACTTCTCCTATCTGTGAAGCCTTACCCCAAGTCCATGCTTCGATTCTCATTATAATGATAATAGAGCTAATATTTCACAATTAAGTACTGAGTAGACTACTCCTTTCAAATATGTTTTCTTCATGATGGGAAGCTATTTTTCTGTTTCTGGTCTCCTACCTTGTCTTCTTGAATTTGTTTTTGCCCTTCTCCTATCTGATTTTGCACTATATCAAGAGTAAGCGTTAAAAATGCAAACCTAATCATGTATTTCCCTACTTAAAATAATTTTCCATTGCTCTAATAAAAAGATCCACATCCTTAGCCTGGTCTACAAAGAAGGCAGAACCCATCCCCTGCTTTCTTCACCATAATCAGCTGATGTCACTGTTCTTGTCATTTTCTGCCCTGTAACCACATTGGTTTCCTTTTTTTCCCCCAAGCATCATATTCCTGTCCATCTAAGGAATTTTGCATGTATTTCCGTCCCTTGGAGATACATTTTCACCACCCAGCCCTGAATTCACTTGAAAAATTTTCATGCATCTTTCAAAACTCAGAAATTTTCTTGAAGAAAACATTTTTTGATTACTCCAGTACAGGTCAGGACCCTAAAATCTATTGCCATGCACCCAATATTTTTACTTTGTTATAATTAAAATTAAAAAGTTAAATTTACACACTTAATTTAGGGTTTTAAAAATTTCTTTCTGTTGACTTCTAACAAATTTAAAATTAGGGTCTATGCCTATCTTGTTTAATTCACAATCTCTAGTACATAATATTTGACATAATTTGGAAAATATCTTGGACATTAATCCCAAATTCTATTTAAAATTCGTATAGACATTATTGTTAACATTAATTTCCTCTTCTTTTTTTTTTTTTTTACCCTGTAACAATTTTCTTATATACATCCTGGGAATCTGAAGGTTATTTATTTGTATAATAGCATATTAAAAATTTGTACTACATTGGATTATAAGACTTTAATAAAATCATGCATGTGAAAACATTATGTAAATGATAATGTGTTATACAAATGTAATGGGTATTATTACAAAAAGTCAATGACCCTTTTTGAAATTTAGTCTTAATTCAAATAATCAACTCTATGATTTCCATAAATTGTTCATTTCAATGTGATTTATTTAAACATAATTGACCAGCTGATATATGAGCACTGGGCTATGACCTTTGAACTTATATTTTAAAGATCTGCTTATAGAGAAAGGCTGTGACATTCACCTTCTTCTAACACCTTCTGAATGAAACAAATTGACTAGAAGAATGTCTGATCAACAGTAGTCAATAGATGCAGCATTCTTCATATACAGATCTGATACTAAGTGCCTGTAAAAGCTAGTATATGAGGTTGGTGCAAAATTAATTGTCGTTTTTGCCAACATAGAACACCACACATAGAAGAAGAATCTGAATAAAAATATTAATAAGAAGACTAAGCTCTAACTATTCAAAAGACCACATGTATTAGCCAGTACAGAGCAGTAAGAAAAGAAGAATGTATTAGTCACCTTAGGCTAAGTTATTCTTCAGTAACAAATGAATCATAATCTTTATGCCATTCCACAACAAAGTTCATTTCTCATTCTTGTTCGTTGGTGTTGTGTGTGGTCTGACTGTACTCTGTGTATGCTGAATTCTGGAGCATATGATGAAAGATAGCTCTTGCTTAGGTTTTGCCATCTCTGAGGCAGAAGGGAAAAGAGAGATACTGGAACCACGTGAGAAACATGTGTTTTGTTTCAGCCAATGATACATGAGTAGAAGTGATATGTGCCACGTTTAGACAGAGATTTAAAGAACCGTCATTTGGGATGGATATAGCCCTTCTACAGAAGCCACAAATGACTTGAATGAAATAAATCACAAATAGAAAAATGAGAAAGTAGATTTCTTTTGACACATGATTAAATTTAGAACAGGTAGGCTGGAGAGAATATAGGAAATTATTTTGGACATTTTGATAATTTACGCTCGTTTTTGTTTTGCTTTGTTCTTTCCTAACTAAGCATAAAGCCAAGTGGTTCATAATGAAATAAACAAGTCTTAAAAGCCAAAAATTTTATGGAAGCCTCTTAGAGAACACAGGACATTTGTCTTCAAGTCGACGATGTGCCTTCCACTGGCATTGGTCTTTGCTTTACCTCTTTTCAGTCATCTGTCAAACTCACTCCAGGTCTCCTTCCCTGCCTACTGTAAAATCCTTTCATGGTGTCTCCAGTCTGGGTTATAGCCCCTGGTTCATTGCTCTTGTAGCAGCTGGGTGGTCCTTCTCCAAAGCAGTTGTCAGACAACTACTGAATATATACACATTTTTTTTCTGTCATTAGTCTGTATATTCTCAATAGGGGTGATGTCATCTAGGGGTGAAAATTAGTTCCTTGAGGCAAAAAAATTTAAATCTCAGATATTACAGTGATCTAGACCCTCTAAAGGGCCCTTTAAAGGGCCCTAGTACGTAAACATGGTAAGGTGATTAGAGAAAAAAATTTACAAATATACATGTAAATGCCTCTTAGGGAAGTATTACTGTTTAAAAATGAGATGTTGAGAAACACTGCACTAGACTCAATTCTTTAAAATAGGTCGATGGACTCTGACAGGCTTCCTTTCACAGTGCCTGGCATATACAAAAGACATCATAAGTTTAAATAAGCGAATGAATAAATGAAGTTCATGTTCTAGATTGTTAGATAATGCAAGATGGACTGGATAAAATTTAAAGGGAACTTGATCCTGGAAATGACCCAAATGATCACACCTAACTCAGATGAGGATTGGTTCTATAGAGCAGACTGGACCAAACCAGTAGGTGATGAGGCCATGAATTCAGTTGTGTAAAGTTAGTAACAGAAGAAGCAAAGAACCAGGCAGGGGCTGATACAGTTTTGGGTCCTATGTCTCATTTTAATTTTTAGTTACTTGAGAAGGAAAGACAGAACTGAATTGCCATTCATCCCTCTAATCCCTTTCCATCTTGACCTTTCTGCATCAACAGTTGTTCTGCCAGCTCCTTTCAAAATGGTGACAGAGGGGGCCAGATCTTTAACAGTTGGTAATAAACTCTGATACATGTAAAATTGATTTTTATTGGCATAATTGGAAAGAACGGCTCATCTTTTTGTAATTAAAAACAGTCATGAGGTTTGAAGGAATGAATGTTCTCACCTGGGAAGGGTTTTAAACTTAAATGAAGGGATTTTTTTTCTAAATGGCTGAAAGATTTCCTAATTATAGTGTCACTAAAGGAAAAAATACCTTTCCAGAAAGTGACAGTTTAATGCAATGGAAACATTGCTGGGAAAGGATATGGGAAATTGTATTTTCTTCCTATGTGTCCACCGTGACCCCTGCTGTGGGTCTGCGCAAGTCTCTTCACTTTTATGATTCAAGTCTCACATGGTGAGAGCTTTAGGGGTAAAAGTCAATAACAAACATTTAGCAAATATTGAGCCCTCTCTCTGAGCCATATGTAGTGCTAAACTGGGAATGCGGAAGCTTCTTGTCAAGTATGAAGTTATGTCACTAATAGAGGTCTCAAGTAGATAGAAAACATACTTTGTCCACTTTTTCTGCATCACAGATTCTATTATTTTCCCTCAAACAGTCCCCATATTTTGCAGTCTTTTACTAAACAAAATGTATTTATAAATTAAATTTTGTTACCGTTTTTACATTAGTATTTTATTTATAAAACTAACATAAGGGAACCGTGAACATTTTAAAAATCAAGAGAAATATATCCACTAGTGACAACCCACTACTAAGAAATCCTAATCATATTCACATTAATCAAAAGAAACAATACTATTACTAATATCTAAACTAATAAACATGACTTTCAGATCTGGATTTTTCCTTACAATTCATTCTACATTCATATGCATATTCTTTATACATATTTTAATATCTATGCTAATTTAAGAGAAAATTATTTATGTTTTGGTTTTCCTTCCAGTTTATTTTATAGCATATTTTACATAGTTATAATGCACATGCAGTTTTATCTGCATTTCAATTTAAAACATTATAGTAGAATTATTTTCTGTATTCCTATATGCTGTTCTTAATTAACTTTGCAATGTCTGTACAACCTTTCAGGGTATACTGTGGCACAATTTATTGTGTCAGTTCCTTCTTGGTCATTTATTTTGCTCTTTCATTCTAGTTGTTGCTGTTGTTGTTTTTGTTGATTTTTTTCTGAAACAGAGCCTTGCTCTGTCGCTCAGGCTAGATTGCAGTGGCTCACTGCAACCTACACTTCCCAAGTTCAAGTGATTCTCCTGCCTCAGCCTCCCGAGTAACTGAGATTACAGGTGCCCACCACCACACCTGGCTAACTTTTTGTATGTTTAGTAGAGATGGGATTTCACTACGTTGGCCAGGCTGGTCTCCAACTCCTGTTCTCAAGCGATCCACCTGCCTTGGCATCCTAAAGTGCTGGGATTACAGGCATGAGCCACCATGCCCAGCATTGCCTTTTCATTCTTGATAACAAGTATGGAGTTCAAGTGGAGTGAACATCCCTATGTATGAGTTTGAATAAGTAAATGAATAAATAAATGAAGCCCATGTTGTAGATTGTTAAATAAAGCAAGACAGACCAAACAAAATTTAAAGGGAACTTGATTATGGAAATGACCCGAAGGTATATAACCTTGTCTTTTATATTATTTTCTTTATATAGAATTTTACAAATAGGATTACTGGAACAAATATTGGTAGGAATTTTACAATGCAAAATAGTTTTCAAAAATTTGGGCAATAATAGCAGTTGACTCATCTTTTATTTATTGTAACTGAGTTCTACATTTATTTAAAATAAATACATAATAGAAAGTTATTAGTGTTTTAATTCATATTTTTTATCTGCTGTTTACTGATCTCTGGGCCACAGAAGATGACTGCGTTTACACCAAATTTTGATAATTCTTGCCAAGATAAAATACTTGGCATTTTGTTTATGGATTTTTTTTTCAAGGTAAATACATTATTCTATTTGGCTCTTTAAATGATTGAAAATAAGTCCAAGATTCCTCTTAGTAATTTCATGACCACCCATGGGCTCTTTCTTGAGAACCACAGAAATACATTTTCCCACATGATGTAAATTCTATGCACATAATATGTTTAAACTAGAAGCAACATCATGTACCAGTGTGTTTCATGGCATATAGTTTGAAGGTTAAAACACCAAGGCTTAAAATGATGAAGTTCCTACCCATGTAGGAGTTTCTTCCATGGTCAAACTGGTCAGGGGCAGTCACTCTGTTTCCAGGCTTCTTTTGAATATGTGTAGGTATGTTATGGATAGTTGAGCCTAATGATATAGGATGCACTTATACCCACACTCATGTGTTAAACCCACAAGCTTGTTGTTATTGCCATCACCCAGCACCCTTTGACTCATTCTGAGGTGGAGTGAGATGTCTTACCAAATGGCACGTGTCCCACATCTGCCACTAGTGGTTGGCACACACCATCTGAGCATCATGGATATGAAGGCCCCCTCAGATTCCTGTGGGTCCCTAAGATGCTAAGCTTTCCTCATCCTTGCTTTCCTTAAGACCACTCTCCTGATAGTGTTTGCACCAGCTTTGCCAGCAACAGCTGCAGCTAAAGCCTGATGCCTAAGGGTGTCCCAGCCAGAAGTGAGACAAAGCACATTTTCTTCTTATGAATCCAGCCTGGTTTCTACCAGTCACTCACAGATGTGTCCAGCTGGTTCACTCTCCACTAAGATCTGACCAAGCAATCATTCACATGTTCACATCAACTATTTTGTCATCATATATAAAATTTAGTTTTATAAATTTAGGTCTAGATGATTTTTGTGATGACCCTAAGTGTGTCTTTTTGTAAGAAATTTCAGTTCCAGGATAAAAGGGATTTTTCTCAGGTTTTCTCGAGTACTTCAATGTTCCACAGATCCATACCTTCTGTTCCATTGTGTCCCAGCTATTTCTTCTCTACATGTAGCTGAAATGTGTATAAGACAATGGATTTCAGAACAAGGAAGCAATAACACTTTCTCCAAAACCTATCCATGTGTCTTGTAAATGAAAATATTATTGTGAAATAAAATCCTAAAATATTCACTAAAATAGGTTTATCTTTTCTCATATTTCCATGGGCCAGCAGAGAAAACTCTAGAGGACTTCTGTTGGTTAGGGTTGTACCCATTGGCACGTAACTTACTAATCTGTGCTGTAAAAGGCTGTACTTGACTGCAAACCTAAACTTCCCCACGATATAAATGTGTGGAAGTTAATTAGCCTTTCTATCCTCTGCCTCCACATCTCTAAATTGGGATGGTTTATTCCTCAGTGAGTGTGAGAATTAAATAAGTTATTGCAAATAAAGTGCTTAGCATGGGGCCTGCCTTAAAGTAAATTAAATACTCATGAAAGAGTAGCTAATAGCAATCATTGTCTTTCAGGGGCTTTTTATTAAACACATGAACAGAAACACACACCACATACACACATCCCTCCTCGCCAACCTAAAGGCCTTCCTGTTTCCCAAATCACATTCCTCTTTACTTTCATTGAACCCCAAACTCTAAGACAGTAAATCAGCAGATATAGAAATGAATGAAATTGTACCCCATAAAATTCAGGTGATATGATCAGAACTGGGCAGCAAAAAAGTTGTTTTAAAAATATTTAAATAAATAAAAAAAAATTGAGTCCACAGGATAAGTAGAGGATATTCTTTTTTTTTTAAAAAAAAAAAGAACAAAAATATTTCAAAAATGCTCCCAAATAAAAATGCTGGAATTGGAAAGTTATAGTCATTGAGATAAAACCATAACAACAGTAATTATAATCAACATATGGGTTAAAGTGCATTAGAAGATGAGCGTGAAGAAATCATCCAGAACACACTATGGCGGCAGGGTGGAATAGATAAGAAAGTTTAGATGTTAATGGTGGAAAGAAATTATTAAAAACACTCCCAAACTCTGACCCTTTTCTTTCTTTGCTTCCTGTTGTTTTCATCCTCCTCCTTTGTCATAATCTATTTCCCCATTAACTACTTTTGGCTGAAACTTTATAGCTTGTGGAAAAATTTTTAAATGCATTATCTTGTTGTATCTTCACAGCAAATCTTTGAGGTAATTGGACTTGAAGTTTTAAATTTCCATTGAACAGATAAATTGACTGAGACTCTAGAAGAAGGAAAAAAAAAAGTGCTAGGGCCAAACCAACATTTTTATATTCAAAACCTAGTAGTATGCATGACTTGGGATAAATCATCCATAATGTGGGCCAATATACTCATTTATTAGGGAAACAATTGTTCATATTTCTCAGGCTGCTTTGAAGATTAAATATGATGAACATAAAACTACAGAGAGCTGTGCAAATACTCTGATGAATCCGATGCTAATGGCGCCTTGCATAAGTGATTGTTGTATGAAGTCTCTTGATGGTAACAATGCTGATGATCTATGTTGGGTATCTTCTTTGTTTTACCCATATGTGATTCATAACTTCAGATTCATAACGTCAGTTGCTCACCTCTGTAACCTCTGCTAAGTCAACAAATCATACAAAGATGTATAATTTTTCTTAGTGCCTTTTAGTTGTCTAGTTTATCCCAAAACAAATATATTCATGCTACATAAAACTGAGACTTTTGATATCTTCACATTAATTTTTCTGTCTTAAACTTCTCACCTTGATCTCCAAGAACTTTCTGGAATTTGTTGGTTTCTGGCCTTGTGACTCATGTTTCTGATCACCATCTGACCTCACTTCTCAGACTCTCAGCACAACATTTTAGACCTAATCAAAGTTTTCTGTCTTCAGTCATGATTGCAGTTGATTATTTGGCTTTGCTCCCATTAATGATTGGGTGTTAATATAGTTTGGATATGTGTTCCTGCTGAAATCCCATGTCAGACTCTAACCCCGAGTGTTGAAGGTGGGACCTGGTGGGAGGTAATTGGGTCATGGGGGTGGGTTTCTCAAGAACGATTTAGCACTGCCCCCCTTGGTACTGTCCTTATGACGGTGAGTGAGTTCACGTGAGATCTGGTTGTTTAAAAGCATGTGACACTCTCCCCGTCACTCTCTCTCTCTCGCTTTTGCTTCTGCCACGTGAGAAGCCTCACTCCCCCGTCATCTTCCTCCATGATTAGAAGCTTCCTGGGGCCTCCCCAAAAGCAGAAGTCACTATGCTAACTACACAGCCTGCAGAACCATAAGCCAATTAAGTCTCTTTTCCTTTAAATTACTAAATCTCCCGTGTTACCTTACAGTAATGTGAGAACAGAACTCAGGGGTAAATTACAGGCCAATCTAGCTATGTCTAAAATCTCAGGATTTAAGAGTATTATGGAAACATATATTACAACCCCGTATCTTTTTTAGCATGCTTGTTAGATTGACAGACTTTGTATAAATGTCTGTCAACACAAGAGGCTTACTACTGCATGTGATGGCATTTTATATTACTGCACAGACCTAATTGATATAGGATATATATATTATATATATGCCATATAATATATAATATATAATATATATGGCATATATATAATATATAATATGTATATGGCATATATATAATATATAATATATATATCTCACACTCTCAGCTATATAAATATGTGTGTATACACACACACACACACACACACACACACACATCTCAGACTCTCAGCGCAACATTTTAGACCAAACCGAAGGTTTATTTCAATCATGATTGCACTTTATTATTTGGCTTTGCTCCCACTAATGATTGGGTGTTAATATAATTTGGATGTGTGTCCCCGCCCAAACCCCATGTCAAATTCTAATTCCTAGTGTTAAAGCTGGGACCTGGTGGTACTCTCACTCACAGGAACCAATAGAGGGAGAAGTCACTCATTACCTTGAGGATGGAACCAAACTAATCATGAGGGATCTATCCCCAGGACCCAAACACTTCCCATTAGGTTCCAGCTCACACAATGGGGATTACATTTCAACATGAAGTTTGCAGCAACAAATATCTAACTCTGAGATACATACATACATATATGTGTGTATATATATATATATATACACACACACACACACACAGACACACACACACACACCATATATATATATATGATATCTATGTATCTTATACTGTGGCATTGCCATCGGCCTGGAATGAACTTCAGTTGTACTATACCTTTCCCAAATTCTTCAGACTTCAAGGCTCAGATTCTGAAGCCCTCAAGTAGACTTAGGCATTCCTCCTTCTTGGATCTCTCCACACTTGTAAAAAGACCTTCATTAGTGCTCGGATTACATTGTGTTTGATTCTGTGATTTTTTTACAGAAAAAGCCAGGTTGTTTCATTTTATTTGTATAAATAACACCTAAAATCATGCTGGATGCCTAGTCTGTATATCTCTGTTGAATTCTTGAGAAGTAAATGAATTACTAAAGAGAATGCATAAATGAATGAAAGTAAATGTTTTTCTCTGAATGCAGCTTTCTATGAAAATTTTTCTATGCGTTTGGAAAATGTGATATTCTCTCCAGAATAAATTAAACAGAAAAAAATATGCCAATGTACCTTACACAGTGTATCTTTTATCTGTTAAATCATAATGGATAAGGTGACCTCTAATTTTAAAATGATATTTTAAAAAGTACAAAATGATGTGCTTAAGGTTTGCAACATAAAAAATGCTACCATAGTCACTGTCTGAACTGTGAAACTACTGAGCTAGATTAAGTCTAATATTAACAAGAATTCTAGCGAGGCATTGCCTAGTATCAGGAATAAGACCCTGGAACTTCAGGTCCTTAACCACCAATAGGATAACACAGGTACTCATAAGAGAAGGCTAGAAAAATATGAATTCTGTTAAGCCAAATTGTTTTAAGAGAAATTTAAAGGGTGAAGAGAAGGTGAAAGCAAGGGGAACATTTTGATTCTGTGAGAGCTGGTGGGCAATGTGGTCTAGTGCTGTTGTTCTCAGTTCACCGATGCCTTAGTCTGTGTTGCTATAAAGGAGTACCCGAGGCTGCGCAATTAATGAAAGCAAAAGAGGTGTCTTTGCCTCATGGTTCTGAAGGCTGCCCAAGATACAGTGGCATTGGTATCTGCATCTGGTGAGGGTCTCGGTCCACTTCCATTCAAGGTGAAGGAGGAAAGGAAGCCAGCATATTCGGAGATCAGATGGTACAAGAGGAAGCAAGGAGCAGGTGCCAGGCTCATTTCAACAACCAGCTCTCACTCACAGGAACCAACAGAGGGAGAACTCACTCATGACTTTGAGGATGGAACCAAACCGTTCATGAGGGACCTGCCCCCAGGACCCAAACACTTCCCGTTAGGTTCCTCCTCCCACAATGGGATTACATTTCAACATGAGGATTGGGGTGACACATATCTAAACTATAGCAATTGTAAAGAAAAATAACTTTGTCATAAATGTTTTGATGTTGCTACTGTTGCTGTTGTTATTACTATGAAGATTATGTAAACTACCATGTATATGACTTCAACCTAAGGCTAATATTTTGGCACTTGTATAGTGTCTAATGATCACAGTGCATGCTATCATCTGTTATGCTCACTGTACAGATGAGGAATAAGAGGTTCAGAAAGGTCATGTTACATGCTTAGGGCCTCATAGCTACTAAAAGGAATCGGTGCTATCTAGAGAATGCGTTGCTTTTCTGTCACGTTGCCTCCTGGCGTGTTCTTCTGCAGGAAGAATAACATTGTTTTTCTCCATGTGAGCCTGGGTAGTACAACTTGGGTTGGATTTTGCTGTGATTATTTGGTTCCACTGATGAAAAGGAATCCCAGGATGTGTGTTGTGTATTTGGCCATCTCCACTAGTCACATGAATATGTTCCTTCTGCCTTCTCACTTGGGACAAAGTAGATGTGAATCCCATGTGTATCAATCAAGCAATTCATACATTTACTATGAATTGAATTAATAAAGTGTTTTAGTTCTAATAAGGCAATAGAGTTATCTCATTTTCTCACATAAAATCTCTGTGAAATAGAGATATTATCTATTTTTAAGAGTCAAGAATGGGAGTTGAAGTGATTTGTCAGGAATGAATCTACTAAGTGGTAGCCCCTGACAAACTCCTTCCTTTGTAAGTTTACTAAGCTTCTCCTACTCTGCTCTTTCTTTAAGGGTGCACAAAGTGTAAAACATAATGGCAAACATACAGGCATGAAGAGAAAATAATTCAGTATTTTGCTTTCAAGGAGGATTGCACTGTCTTCTCTCAGCATTTTAATGAAGCATTTAAGTAGGCTTGAATTTTATCAACTCAAGCATGGGGAGTGTTTCAAATAAGAGGCAGCCCTAGGGCCAGCTCTAACGCTAGCCACCTGTGCAGTCACACACAGTCCTCAGCTCAGAAGAGCCCTTCATTTGGCTTAATGCTCTACTGTTGCTGTCTCAACATTTGTAATAATTTTTGAATGAAGGACCCTGAATTTTCATGTTGCACTGGGCCCTGCAAATTATGGATCTGGTCCTGGATATCCTTCAATCTGCTCCTTGAATCCACAGGGAACTATGCAAGTCATACAGGCAAGAAGACAGCATTGCAGGCTCTGTATCATCAGAAAGGATGAGGTGGCTAATTGAGAGCCATTTTTGCTCCCCTAGTCCTGAGTAGAGATGATCAGTTCTGCAGACTCTAAGTTTATTTTGTATAACTCACATGCTTCACATTTAAGTGCTCCAGGAAAATTTAGCTCGATTAGACAAAATCAATTCTCATGATTCTTGCCAACTATTGCAAAACCTATCAACAAGAAAATGGAAAGAACTACATGTTACTTATAAATTGAATTAGTATTCACATGGATACACACATACTCTCACACACGTTTTATTGAACTATTAAAAATAAGTATCAAACATTATGGAACTTTAGCTTGAAGTATTTAACCATACCTCTTCTAAAAGCAATTTTCTAAGTTACCTCATTTTTCTTGTAACCCCTAAGAAACATAATGAAATTCACTAATATCATTTAAAATCTAATTCATATTCAAATCTCCCAGTATCTTAAAAATGTCCTTTATTTTAAATTAGGAATCATAGTCTCCACACACTGCATTTGGTTTAAAAATTTCTTTAATCCATGACAGGTTATAATATACCAATTGCATTTAAAAAATTAATTTGTAGTTATAATAAAAAAGAATCACCAATTGTCATTCTTGAAGATGACAAATGTACCCCTTCTCAAACTGAAAAATGTTTATTAAAAGGAAAGAAGTAATACATACTCTAATTTTTCAGGAGGAACTGTGGCTCATACCCAGCTGATGAGAGAAGGGTGACTTTTTTACAGAAGAATGTCAGTCCATAACTATAGAAAGAATGTTATAATTAAAAAATAACACTTTTACAATCATCAGTGAAACAATTCAAGTAAAAATCATTAGTGGATACTTAAAATGATTGCATGTAAGACAGCTTGGAAAAAGTAGTTACTCTGTGCAAGATTTTCTGGTCATCATCACTATTATTGGGACTACCTAACGCTATGTCCTTCCTGGGGTGTTGCATCACCTGGAATATTTTTTTTCCTTCAAAAAAAGTTCATTCTTAATCATATGAGACATTAGTCCTGACCTCTAGTTTATGGGAAATGCAGAGGATAGAGAAACAAGTTAAATGGCACCATGAGTAAACACTCAGATAAATCCAGATGTTAGGAGATTCCATAAATCACTTACCTAGTTACTTAAAAAATATCGGTCATGGACACAGGGAAGGGAGCATCATACACTGGGTCTGCTGTTGGGGGGGCCAGGGTAGGGACAGCAGGGGATGGGGGTGTTGGGGAGGGATAACATGGGGAGAAATGCCAGATACGAGTGATGGGGGCACAGCAAACCACATTGCCATGTATGTACCTCTGTAACAATCCTGCATGATGTGCACATGTATCCCAGAACTTAAAGTGCAATAAAAAATATATATATCGGTTGTGAAAGAAAAGATAAGAGGTTATGTCATAGTTTAAGTGTAAAATAGTACATTGTAGGGCTTTTTATCATTTATCATTAGTAAAATATACATTTATATAAATGGTATGTCTGAATGTGTTTATTAACATGCTTTAATGACTAAATGAGTAAGTAATTAAGGTTTAGTTGATAACAGTCTTTATTACTGAAGAGAGATTCATTTGGGAGCCAAGCTAGGATGTTTTCCACTATCAGAAACTGTGATGAGGATATATATTCTTGAATTTGTTTGTTGCGTTTGTATTTGCAGAGTTCCTGTAATAACTTAACATTACTTTTATTTTATTATGTGGTGCTTTCACTTTTCCCCTTTTTAAGTTGTAGGAAACATCAGTTTAAGTGTTTTTACCTTAATTTATTAAAGCTGGGTTTCTGAAAGAACCCAAACGTTCTTGGTGTCAACGTGCTGGAAAATGTTTGTATTCAATAAAGAGTCCTATAGGTCACACGATGGAAACACTAAGAAGGAAAAGGAAGAAATTTTTGAGACTGAACTGGGCGTGAAGGTTGTTTTAGAGAGATTTATTTACTTCAATTTGCTCCTCCTACTCATCTTTCCATTATTTGCATGTTGTTTAGGGAGTGGGGGTAGAGAGAAAATCATGCAATGAATTGTGAAATATTGTCAAGGGCAAAGTTCTTATCTTTTGTAGTCTTGGTGAAATCTAAATACTGAAACTAGGCTTAAGATGCCTGTTGTTTCTTGAAGAAAGTGATGTGAGTCATGGTAGCCAGTTGCTCCTCTGAGATTTTACAAAGTGGATCTGCCAAGGTTTTGCAGCTTTGCTTTAGGAGCTAGCGGGCAATGGTAAATAAGTTGCTACTTTCCATATTAAACAATACAGTCAATGAAACATCCTCAAACTTTACTAGATCTGATGAGCTGAAAATTGTGAGAAATCAATTTTTGTTCTAATTTCTGTTTTTTGACATGGAATCACCCACATTGCCACAGTTAAAGGTGGAAATAGTGAAATGAGGTATTGTTTATCTTTTCACCCTCCATCCCACCATTCTTAGACAACTACATTAAAAAAAATAATAAGGCACAAGTTAAACAAGCAGGAATGTTCTGGTCCCCTTTGCATGTGTTTACCATGCTAATAGATGATTAGGATTATTACAAACCATTAGACTAAGAACTTGTTTAAACTTGCTCACTTTTAATGAGATAGTTCAGGATAATACACGCACACGCACACACACACACACACACACACACACACACACACTCCAAAAGAAATTACAGCAAAATATTTGGAATTATATTACCAAATTGACTGAGGTGGAAAGACCTCCATCTCCTTAGGTTTTTCAGTGGCATTTTCTTCCAGAGGTAGTATGAGTCCTGTGCTATATCATTGGACTGCTTGTAGAAGAAATCCAATTTCAGTCTAGAGCAAATCATACAGATGAAAGATGGAAGTGATTGAGAAGATATTTCATTCTGGTGCAGTTGGATTCTGACTCAAATACAGTACTTAGTTTAATTTTCAGTATCAAAGTCACTATGATTTTTAAAATCCATGTTTGTTTTCTTTTGAACAGCTTTACTGAGGTATCATTGATATGTAAAAAACTGCACATACCTAATGTGCTCAATTGAATGACTTTGTACATACATAAACACTCATGTTACCATCACCACAATCAAGGTAGTTGACATACTGAACATTTCCCAAAGTTTTCTTATGTCCTTTTGTTTTTATGTTTTGTTTTGTCTTGTATTCTTTTGTGATAAGAACACTGAACACAGGATTTACCCTCTTGACAAATTTTGAAGTGCACAATGTTGTATGGTTAACTGCAGGTACCGTGTTGTCCAAAAGATCTCCAGAGCTTATTCATCCAGCATACCTGAAACTTTACACATGCTGAGCAGCTACCCGTTTTCCCCACCTCCCAGCTCCTGGCAACCAGGAAAATTATTTTAGGTACCTCATATAAGAGGAATGATGCCATGTTTGTCCTCTGTGCCTGGCTTATTTTGCTTAGCATAATGCCTTCTAGGTTCATCTATGTTGTATATATCCACCAAATTCTGTTGACAGATGAACCATGACATACTATATCCATTCATCTGCAGATGGACGTTTAGGTGGCTTCCATGTTCTTACAATTGTGAATAATGCTGCAATGATCATAAAAATACAGAAACCTTTTCAAGATACTGATTTAAGTTCTTTTAGACATATACCCAGAAGTGAAATTTCTGGATCACAGAGTGGTTCTATTTTTATTTTTTATTTATAGTAATCTCCATATAGTTTTCCATAGCTGCTACACCATTTGCATTCCTACCAAATGGTCACAGGAGTTCCAATTATTCCATAACCTCACCAACACTTGAGATATTTTTTTTAATAATTGCCATTTTAACAGGTGTGAAGTGATATCTCATTGTAGTTTTAATTTGCCTTTTCCTGATGATTAATGACATTGAGCATCTTTTAATATATCTGTTGTATCTTTTTATGTCTTCTCTGAAAAAATATTGGTTTAAGTCTCATTCCTATTTTTAGTTAGATTATCTTATTTTTATTTTAGTTTTCTCTATTAAGATGTAGAAGTTTCTTCTATATTTTGGAAATTAATGAATTATTAAATGTATGATTTGCAAATGTTTGTTTCTATTTCCTAGGTTGCCTTTTCATTCTGTTATTTGCTATGCAGACAGTTTTTAGTTTGAAATATTTCTACACACACACACACACACACACACACACACACACATACACACATACATACATATATTTGGTTGCCTGTTCTTTTGGTAAAATTCCAAGAAACCGTTATCAAGACCAATGCCACGAAGCTATTCCTTCTACTTTGCTTCTAAGAGTTTTACATTTTCAGGTCTCACGTTTAAGTCTTTTTTCTTTTTAAATACAATTTTAGTTGATTTTTTGTGTATGCTTTAAGGTAGAGGTCAAATTTCTTTCTTTTCTTCCTTTTTTATTTTATTTTATTTTTATTTTTGCAAGTGAATATCCAGTTTTCCCAGCACCATTTGCGGATGAGATTTTCATTTGCACATTGTGTATTCTTGGCACCCATGTCGAAGATCAGTTGATCCTGTATGTACGGAGTTGTTTTGGCACTCTCCACTTTGTTCCTTTGGTCTACATGCCTGTCTTTATGCCAGTACCATAATATCTTAACCAATGTAGCTCTGTAATGTATTTTGAAGTCAAGAAGTATGATTTTTCCAGATTTATTCTTCTTCTAAAGATTCTTTTGGCTATCTGGGACCTTTTATGTTTTCATATAAATTTTAGGATTGTCTTTTCTATTTTTGTGAAAAATGTCATTGGGATTTTGATGGGGATAGTGTTGAATCTGACGATTACTTTGGACAGTATGAACATTTTCACAATATATGAGTCTTCCAGTCTATAAACACAAAAATTATTTCTGTTTATTTGTGTCTCCTTTAATTTCCTTAATAAGTGTTTTGTAGTGTTCAGTGTGTAAGTCTTTCATGTCTTTAGTTAAGTTTATTTTTAGATGTTTATTCTTTTTGATGAGATTGTAAATGAGATTGTTTTCTTAATTTTTTTTTGGATGCTTTGTTGTTAATGTATAGAAACATAATTGATTTTTGTATGTTGATTTTGTATTCTGTAACTACTGAATTCATTTCTTAATTCTAGTGAGTGGTGTGTGTGTGTGTGTGCGCGTGCGCGCGCGTGTGTCTCTGAGACGAGGTTTCACTCAGTCACCCAGGCTGGAGTGCACCAGTAGTATCATGGCTCATTGCACCCTCCACCTCCCAGGCTCAAGCGATCCTTCCAGCCCAGCCTCCTGTGTAGCTATAGCTGATAGTACAGGGGCATGCCACCATACCCAGCTATTTTTTTCTCTCTCTTTTTGTAGAAACAAGGTGTCACTATGTTGCCCAGGCTGGTCTCAAACTCCTGGACTAAAGTATTCTCCAATCTTGGCCTCCCAAAATGCTGGGATTACAGGCATGAGCCAAGCAGGTTTTTTTTATGGAGTCCTTAGAGATTTTTGTATGTAAGATCATGTTGTCTGCAAACAGAGAGATTTTTATTTTCTCCTTTATGATTTGGATGCCTTAACAATAATAACAGAAAAGTAATGCTAGTATTTATATGGAATATCTTATTTTGTCCTTTTGCTTTTAAGCCATGTCTTTATATTTAAAACATATTTCTTTAGACAGCTTCTAGTTTGGGTTTACTCTTTTATCCTGACATAATCTTTCTTTTAAATTTTTGCATTTGGATATTTGGACCATGTACATTTTATGTAATTATAGAGATGTTTGGCTTTAAATCTCTTATCTTAATTTTTTTTCCTTATTTGGCCAATTTTGCCTTGACTTTTTTTTATTTAATATCATTTCCATAATTCTCTTGGGATGATTTCTTGTTTTATATTTTATATTACTGATTTTTCATGTTTAATAGCTCTGCATCTTTTTATTTTACATTTTAATTGTTCTCTCAGATTTATAATATGTTTTCTTAACTCTTCACAGTCTACCTTCAAAAATAAAATTATATTTTACATATAGGGTTAGGGTATACAAAAGTATAATTTCATTTATTCTTGTCATCTTTTTCAATATTATAGTATGCATTTCTATATATATATAATAACCTGTCAAATGCATCATTAATTTTGCTTTAGTCAATTAAAAAGTTAGAAATGAGTAAAATATGTCTTCTATTGGCATACATGTTTGCTACTTATGATTTCTGTGTGTGTATAGATAATTCCATTTGCTGTCATTTTTTTCTGCCTTAGAAATCTATTTTAATATTTTCTTATAGTGCAAGTGAGTTGCTAATAAATTCTCTAAGCTCCTCTCTGAAAATTATTTTGGCATAGTGTTTATAATGGCTAGGTATCTTATTATTCCTATTATTATTTTTACTATAAGTATTCCTACATCATTTGTTATTTTTTTTAACATCTCCGTGGTCCACCAAATTGCATTGTTCTTTGAGTGAGAAGGTAGCACTAATTTTGATTTGTTCCTCTGCACCTAATGTATTTTGATGTCTCTGATGGCTTTTAATTTTTTTTTATCTCTTGTTTTCAGCAGCAAATTGATTATAATGTTCTTTGATACATTTTTCTGCTATTATCTAATCTACTATTACCACATCTGTAGAATGTTTTATTTCAGCTTTTTTTAACTGATAAGTTATTTTCCATATCCTCCATTTATCACCTCATTGTATTAATATTCTTTAATCTTTGGCAAATATTTTATAGTTCTTCTGTAAACCTCCTCTGCTTATTCTATTATTTCTATATCACTCTTGAATCTGTATTTATTAAATAATTTGTCTTTGTATGAATCATGTTACTGATGCTTTCATGTCTAGCTGTTTTACATTGTGAATTTTTAAGTGTGAATGTCCGTATTTTGTTGTCTTCACATAAAGAGTATTGAGTACAATTTTGGAGTTAAGTTAACCACAGAATTTTTTAAGTCTTTTGACTTTTTTAAAGCTTTTTTTTTTCCCCTAGCAGAACCTTACTCCAGGTCTAGTTTATGCTTCTTTGAGGTGTGCCCCTTTGGAGCTCTGCTTATGGCTCCGCGGGGTGCCTTTTGCTCAGGTTTGAGGAAGTCTCACTCTACAACTGGACAGCTTAATGCCCCGCCAAAGACTCAGGTGAAATTGATGTCTATTTCTGGAGCTCTTTATCTATACAGCTTCTTCTAAAATTCTATTATGTGCCAGGAATACCAGCATCCTTCTTCTCCCCACACTCTGATCTGTGACTCATCTCGGTGAGACCCCTGTGCTCTGCATTCCAAAAATTTCTTCCTAGAAGGAAAGTGAAGCGATCATGGGGCTTGTGTTGTTTGCTTCTTTTCTCTAGGGATCATGGTCCTGCACTGTTGTCTATTCTTCAAAAACTTTATTTTCCCATATCTGACCACAAATAGGAGTACACATTTCATTCTTAGATAATACTTCCTTCCTACCCTGGCTTCTAAAAGACGGGCTGCCATCCCATATCCAGAAAGACAATAGCCTCCTCAAATGTGGGTAGCCAAATGTTAGCTGACTTTCGTTTTAATATTTATTTTTTGTAATGCATATTTCTCGCTTGCTTTTTAAATAAACGTCGTATGTAAGATGTGGATTAGTTAACTATTGTAATAATTGTCCGGCTATTACAATGACACTGCATTTGAAGCTGCCCCAAAGCTTGGTGGCTTACAGTACCTCTCTATGATCACTTGTGTATATGCAGCTTGGAGGCTTCAGCTTTTCTGAATTTGGCTGTGTGGCTCTGCTTCTGACTGCAGTTCTGAGGTTGACTGCAGCAGCTCCAGTCTAGGTAAACCTCATCTTTCATCGGTGACTAGTAGTCTATCCCAGGAACGTTCTTATCATGGGGATGGCAGATGGCAAGAAAAAAAGCAGAAACATGTAAGATATCTTTTTCTTTTCTTTTTTTTTTAAATCAAGGATGGCTTTTATTGATGTACCCATAGAGCCACCCACAATTTGGAAGGGAGAATGATATTAATACAATAATCATCACCAAAGCAAATGAAAATACAAAGGTTATCTGCAAAGGCTTTGCAGTGACATGATGCCTTCACAAATTAAGGAAACTGGCCACCTGTCACGGCTGCTCACTTCATGGTCTTCACAAAATCTTGCCCTGCTGTAAGGTTTTTTAAGGACTAGCCTCATGTGGGGTGTAGTTATCTCCACCTCGTTATATTAGCCAAAGCCAGCATGGCTCAAACCAAAATTGAGTATCAAGAAAATGAACTCTGCCCCTTAGTTAAAGTGACTGAAACATCTCATGTCCCAGGCCACAGGTGTAGGGAAGAGTGACTAATTGGGGTCAATAATGTAATCAGTCGCAAATTAAAATGTCCTTTGAAAACTTCCTTTCTTATCTGGGTTTTGTATATACCCTTCTAGACTTTTAATTACATCTATTTTTTAAAATATGTATATAAAGTATGGGCCAGGCACAGTCGCTCACACGTGCCATCCCAGTCCTTTGGGAGGCTGAGGTGGATGGATCACCTGAGATCAGGATTTCAGGACCATCCTAGCCAATGTGGTGAAACCCCGTCTCTACTAAAAATACAAAAAATTAGCTGGGCATGGTGACGTGCACCTGTCCTGCCAGCTACTCAGTAGGCTGAGACAGGAGAATTGCTTGAACTCGAGGGGCAGTGGTTGCAGTCAGCCGAGATCACGCCATTGCACTCCAGCCTGTGCAGCAAGAGCGAAACTCCATATCATGAAAAAAAAAAAAAAAAAATATATATATATATATATATATATATATGGTATTTACTGTATGAATGTGGTTGTATATATATTTCATGTTTTACTTATTGCTCCATTTGTATTTGTCACGCAATAATATTCCTTGGTTGACTTTCTATATCCATACATATAGTTGTAAGTCATTATTTTTAACTGTTGAATGATATTACAAAGAATAAATATGTGTTTACTTAGCCATTCCTCTATTGTTAGGCCTTTAGATGAGTTTGCAATGCTCAGCATTATAAACAGTGCTTTAATGAGCACTCTTGTACACATCTCCTTGTTTTCCTGCAGACTACCCTGCAGAAATGAATACTTTAGGGCATGTCATTTGTGAATTTCATATTGTAGTATATTTTGCAAAAGTACCTCTGGTGTAGCTATACAAATCTACATCTCCTCAGGCAGTGAATAAATACCTATTTGCCTACATTGTCATTAACACTTATTATCAAGCAGTTTATATATTTTTTTAATTGGAGAAGTAAAAAAAAAACTTGACTTTCTCAGTGATTTCAGAACATTTTTATTTAAACAATGGAATAATAATTCTCTGCAAAACACTTTATATAAAACAAATTAATGTAGTTCTGTGATATAAACATGGTGCTTTGAAGAATTCCTTGTGCACTTACCCCACTCTTGTCTTCTATGTTGTCCCAGCGTACACTTTATATCCTCTTGCTTCAGGTCAAAACTTACTTAGTTTGCTATTATTTCCCTGGAACAGTGCCCTCACTTCAGCCCCTACTTCCATCATATCCAGAATGGTTGAGACAGTGGTTTTAATTTCCAACTGTTATTGTCTCAAGGGAATACTTTTCCCAGTACCAAAACCTCATCATGCTCACATTCATAGTCACAGTATGGTCAGCTCACTGGTCTGTCTCTTCCATAGCAGGTGAGAAAACCCAGGCTCAAAGAAAAGAAGTGTATTCCTTATCTTTAATATGACAGGTACCAAAATTAAAGACCTCCTAGATTCCAGGATCTATGATGAATTATGTGAGGATAGAAGACATGAATATGATGGAAGAGCATATTCTAGTGGAGAGAGCGCTTGACTCACTTCAGGGAAAAATTTAGTCCACCCTCCCCTCTCTCTCTATATATATATACATGCACACATACACACACACATGCACATGCAGACATACAACACACATGCAAATGTACGTGCCTACACATGCATCCAATACACATGCAGACACACACACACACACCCACACACACGAAAATGCTGCCACCAACTAGCCCAGTAACACTGGAAAAGCTGTCTAAACGTGTTAACTTTGTTTCTTTATATGAAGAATGAAAAATGCTGCAACAAGTGTGCAGTATTTGTGAGCGATAAATGATGTGTGCAGGTGAATGGTTTGTATTGGGTACCAGCTTGCTAGACACATGAACACATAGTGTGAAAAACCATTCAATGTAAATTTTTCACCACTACTAGATAAATCAGCCCTTAGTAATTTCCAAAGGAAGATGCTTAGTGCTGGATTTAATATTTGTGTGCCATAACTTTTACTAATATTAGAATCACTCAGACTAAAGTCCACAAGTAGGAGGGAGTCAACCTAGGAAAAGCTTAAGATATTTCTGAGGGAATGAGAAATTGGATCACATTTGTCACTGAATCATGTAGTAGAGTCTGAGAGAAATGTGAATCCATTCAGTCATTAATATGCCATCTCAGGTGCTGGGGGCAATAATGCTCTATATTAAACAAGCATATTTCTTTTGGAAATAAAACTCAAAGATGATTGTGGATAGAGTAAGACTAATGTGATACCTTCTTATCCACCACTTACCCTGAACTCTGCTAGCACACCCCTTTTCATCTCAACCTACCTAAAATCAGAAATGATGAAGGAACGTCGGGGAGTTTTGAAATATTGTCTATTTTTCCCTGTGGGAATGGGTTGGGTTGGGAGATGCATCTTTTTAGATAAAAAGTCTTTTTAGGAAGCTGGGCTCCACAGGTCTGGCCACTGCTATGGTGAAAGGTCATCTAGACACATGGAATTGTAGAGTCACGAAGTATCGAAACGTATTCACTAGAAACATGCCACAAACGCACTCTGAATTGCCAAAATTCAGGAAGGCAGGGGAAACAGAAGCGATTCTGAAATCTGGGGAAAAACAGGTGTTTGTAACCTAAGAAAGATAAAAAACAGTACCATTCATGGGTGAGGGTGATCCTGACCAAGTGTTGAGCACGGTGGTTGGAATTGCTTTCAAGAGTCAGCCGAATAGAGATTAATAAGTGAATCAGTCTATTTTGAAAAAGTAAAAAAATATAGAAACCAAATTAGAATCTTTATAATCTGACTCAAGTCGTATTATTCATTTTCAGCTTTATTGCTGTCTGCATTCATTTTTCCCCACCCCGTGGCATATCTTAAGACCCATGCTCTCCAATCTCCCTAAAATAATTGCACCTTCTCTTAATAATGCATCTACTTCTGTGCTTTTGTTCCTTTGCATGCTCTTTCCCCTCTTCATGGAATACCTTGTCCTCTTTTTCTGCTTTTAAAACTCCTATTCATCATCCAAGCCTTGGCTAAATATAACCTTCACTGTGAAGCTGTCTCTGCCTTTTTCAGGAAAAGCTGTTTCCGTTTGCTTCTGTGTTCCTGCTACAAGTCAGGTAGCCTGGTGTAGTGATGTCAGAAAATTCAAGTTTCTTTCCTTTTTTTTTTTTTTACAGACTGTCACCTAGAAAACTGAAACAGACTCTTAAACTTGCCTATGATCTCTCAATTACCAGCCCCCGTCCCTACTCAAAGACAGATTCCTGCTAGAAGAATGTTTCTAAAATACATCCTTGATCAGACTGCATTTCCATATGCACAATCTCAATATTTTTTTGTAAAAATAACACCCACAAAGTTTCATAGCACATCCAAGGCTTTTTATGAAGTAAGAGTTTAGAGAAGTTAAGCAATTTCACCAAGGTCAGAGAGCTGATAAATGGCAGAGAGAAGGTTTGAGCTCAGATTTGTTCGAGTCTAAAGGTGGTGACCCACCCTGCTCCTTCTGACCACATGGCAGGACCTACTTTCTTTGCTGCTTCCCTCTGAACTGGCAATGCACGGGGTAATTTTGGAGAAAAAGTTATATAAGCAACATAGCATATTTCAGATGCACAATATGTCTTTGCAGCCTGAGATTATTTTAAACCAACCATGGCAATGTGTATTGGTGAACACATATTTGAGCTGACAGATGGGCGTGGGCACCTTTGTCACTCATAAATGGAGCACTTTGACCAGTTGTGGGGGAAACTCAACTGTTGGAAAGTACGACTCATGCTTATGTCCTACCTATACAACCTTTTCTGAGTCCCTACATTCTCTCTCTTACACACACATACAAACACCCCCCCATACACACACATACCCCACACATGCAACATTAGCAAGTTTGTTTATCTGTGTAAGAGAAATTAATATAAAATAATTTTTACAATCGGGCACAAAGGAACTTCTCAGAGCTAACCTGGTGGTGCTATTTGTTTATTCATTCGTTTGTTTGTTTTGTTGTTGTTGTTTTTGCATTCTTTCCCACTAAACCTGAAGCTGAAATTTCTCATCTGCATGGTGGTTCTTTCTTCAGGGTATTTCTGTGTAGATGTTTTGCAAAACATCTAAAACCTGGACATGAGATACACATTTCTATTTGCGCCTATGGCACTTTGTGCTTACCTCTTCAGTAGCACAAACTATAACAAAATTCAACCTGTTTCTGTCTTCCTGTATCTAAAATGTGAGCTTCTCCAGGTAAGACATTGTTTCAATTGTCACCTGTGTTCCTAGTCCATTTCGCAGCATCTATCACTCAAGCACATTTAAAACAAGTGAACAAAGGAAATTCCTGGTGTGGAGTGATTAGTGGATTCTTTGCCTGTGGTTGGATATGAAGGCTCCCTCCAAAGACCTGAAACAGCCTTGTGCAAGATGAATTAGACCTCGCTGGTAGAAGTAGAACTGATGCCAAGGGCAAGCGGGGTTGCAGGCAACCTAAATCCATGTTAGAATAAGGAAGACATTTCTAGTAGAAGATACTTCAAAAGGAAACAAACTGTTGCGAAAGGAAATGGACACCCCATTCCTGGAGATTTTAAGCAGGAGTTGGATGGCATGACATCTTGTCTGCAGTGCTTCAAGCAGAATTAAGTATTCAAAGCAGTTCATTCAGATCATCTTTAAAGTTCCAGCTACCTTTGTGTATCTAAAATTATATATATAATTGATATATTTAGTACTTCTTCATAGGTTATAACCTCTGTTTTTCCTATTCCTCTACATTCTTCATTTTATCGTGGCTTTGGATCTGCATCCAGGCTTAATGGACTAGCTGTCCTTTGTTTTATAACTATAAATCATAAGCTTTAGGACTCAAATAACATGCCATTTCTTTTAAATTCAGGTCCTGCTGTTTTATGAAATTGAAACATCCTGGTTTCATTTTTTTATTTATGTAGTTCTAATCACAAATTTAATCAAGCAGTTACTTTTTGTTATTTTAAAAAATATCTGTTCCCACTTAACATACATGCTGTATCAGGACTGCCATGTTCCCTGGTCTCACTACAGTTTGTGTGGCATAGAATAAGTATTCACTTCGTAGGTACTGAGCAAATGACTGGGTGAAAACATCGATGTTTAAAGACACTTCTCTTTCCATTACTAGAAATTATTTTCATTCAGATTATTTTTTGTTTGTCTTCAGAGGAATTGCAAATGCTTTACAGCAAAGAACATCCAAGAAGCTTCTTGAAATTGCCAAATAATGAGTGTCCTTTGATAGCATCCAGGGATCTTAATGGTTTCTTTGGGCAGACAAAGACTTTGGGACACAATGATTCTCTGAGGCTCACTCTCTAGGGAAAGGAAAAGAAAGTCTGGGAAGCAGGACATTAACAAAGGAGTGGGAACCAGAGGGACTGCAGCCCAGGGTCCCACGCAAAGACTGGAAGGGGCTTCATCCCCTTCCTGGGGTTTGTCCTATTGAACATTTAGTAAGTTCAGAGTTGGCCCCCAGCCAGAGACAGCTCTGGGAGGTCTGGAGGGAAGAAATAATACCCCTTTGTTAAGTTCTTTTTGTGTTTTCCTTTCATTCCACTTTTTCTGCATATATCATTACCCTCAAGGGATTGATATGATTTTTGTTGTATGGATGTGGAAACTTATAGAAGGTAAGAAACTTACTACCCAGTCGTGTAGCAGGTGGGTGGCAGAGCTGGAACCCAAATTAGATTTCTAAATTAATGTGATGCCAAAATATATGACTACTTCTGCTTCTATAATCAACAAGAAACTTTATTTCCAGCACATCTTGTAAATTTCCTTGGAATTATTTATGTCTTCTTTTATTTATACTTTCCACATATTTTAATTTTCTTTTTTGTGAAGTAGCTTATATTTACATATAGTCACTTACATGTTTTTATATACATATATATTCACTTATGTGTTTATGTATGTGTTTAGATGCATATATATGAAGTTTGTATAGTGTTAAGCACTATATATGCATGTGTTAGTGCATGCCTGCTCACATTATTACTAGAAAGTAGACTCAGAAATAGGATATATACTGATCTAGCTTAGGAGACAAGAGACATGCATGACCTGGGACTCCAAGAACTAACTCATTACTCCAGAGAGATGCAGAAAAATAGGGTTAGAATACCAATACTAGTATGTGCAAAACGAAATCTAGGATTTGCTGGGAATGAGGAGGAGAATGCTATGAATTTGAAAGACTATATTTGTAAGGATGTTAAGTCAACCAAGCTCAAGTAATTGAACTTGGCTATGGTGGCATTGCTGCCATGGAGATGAGATATGCAAGAAGGAAGGAGACCCATGGAAAAGAAGAAAATCAAAGCCAATAAAAATTGAGTGACAAATCCTGGTAATATATAAATCTATCTATCAGTATTAAATTAGGACTAGATCACCCTTGGGGGCACATGGGCAAGGGTTTGGATTTTAAAAGATACTGTGAAATTTTCATATGTACTTAATCCTAAAATGTATAGCATGAATTGAAAACTCTAGTACTAGAGTATGAAGTAGTATAATAAAACAAACCGGGTAATATAGTATAATCAACATTACTATAATGAGCAATGTAGTATAATTTACTACACTTGTGACTTAAGTTCTCCAAGCCTCAGATTCCTCTTGTAGTGCAGAGGGATAATAATAGTTTTCTAATAATGCCTTGTTCATGGTTCATGACACTTCATGTACCTAGATTTTATGTACTGTTATATCTTGTGGTTCATTTCCTCTTGGATATTTTTATTTTAAATGGAAACATGAATTACCAGAGATGTTTCTATTGACAGAAGGATTCTGGCACAAATACTGAGCACTAATGGCTTCAGGTCATCTGCGCCCCCAGGGCAGTGTCTATTGACATCCTTGAGGGCATGGTGAATTTACACAACAGACTGAGACAGCCTCCTTCTTAGGAAGTCCACAGCAGTCTCAGAGACTGGCCTCAGGGAACAGATATTCCCAAAGCTATTCATTTATTCAGAAAATATTCAGAAGAATTGTTCTGTCTTGTGTATGTCAGGAATAATATGGTGTGTAAATATGGGCACAGGCATGCTGGGATCTCAGTGATGAGAACCACGGGAGGAGCTGGTGTTTATTTGAACAATTCAGGGAACTATTAACACAGCCTCTCTGTAGGAGAAGCTCTTTGTGTTCATCAAAGCATCATGGGCTCTGGGTTTGTTTATCCAGCCATGCAATATTGATGAAGAAACTGTGGTACCAAAAGGCAAAAGGAACGGACGGTTAAAAGTATGGTCTCTGGAGCACACTGCCTAGAATCTCATTTATCTCTATTTCATCTTAGTAATAGCACCTTGGGCATTTACCTTAACCCCTCTGAGTTGTATTTTCCTTCTCTGAAAAATGATGATTAAAAAAGAATATCCACTACATTTAATGAGTCAATGTATACTCAGTGCTTTTAAGCATTCAATGAAAATTAGTAATTACGATTTACCAGTCTGGAGCCAGTCCCTGATGAGGGTAGTGAAGAAAACAAAAATCAAGTGTGTGAATATTGACAGTAAAATGTAGAAAGGTGAAAGGTGGCAGAAAACAACAGCCTCATTCATCCAAAAACCATTCAGTTTATCACAGGATTCCAGAAAGTGTCTGGGCATATTCAAAAAAAAAATGATCCTGGTCCTCCCATTTGCTCTCCCATTCCCACCATCATTTACTAGTATATGACCTTGGAGTCCTATGGCATATATGTTTTGATATATTTTTCCCTACTTAAAATTAGGAGATATATAGTTTCAGGTCATCTACCTTTCCTTTCTTGTGGATTCAAGTTCAACAGAAGCACAGAAATTAATTAGTTATAATCGTCGATACATGACTCCCTCTTCATTGGTCCATGCAAGGCTGCCTTTTCTTCATTCTTTATTAATAATAACCACTATTGTACTTAATACCCTATGTAAAAACCTAAATTCCTTTTTGTTATCCTCTTTCATCCTCTTTGCCTCTTTTCCTGACCCAGAATAACTGCACTCTGAATTGTGTGTTCATCATGCCCTTGCTTTGAATTTTAAATTATTTTATCACATCCATATATACTGTATTCAAAAAAGTATATTTGAGTATTTGGTTGTTTTTCTAAAATTATTTTTTAGAAGATCTCATACTGTATGCAACATTTTAGGTACTCCTGTCTTATTAAAATTATGCTGTTATGATAGGTAGTCAGGCAGAAATTAAGTAGGGCAGGAAAGGGCCCCCTCACCTCCCACCAGGAATGTCAGAATGCCATCAGGTGATGGTTAAATGATTGTTAAACTGCCTCCCTTAAATAGTTATTGGTCACAGCCATCCAAGGGAAAAACAGTCTCCCAATAGATAGAAACATCTGAAGTTTGTGCTCAGCAGCTTCCCAATAAGATCTTAGGGGTTAGATGAGTGCCCTCAAGCATGCACACTAAGAGGCAAAATGGCAGACTTGAACTGGTATATGACCTTCCTCTAGAAACATTCAACTGGTAAAGAAAAAAATGCCTCAAGTGAGCATGTGCACAATTTTGGTAAGTATACTGTGCATGTGGTCCCTCCGAAGTGCTGGCAGGTGCACATGTGGACAGCCTACCCCAAGGGAAGAATTATGGGAGAAGGAATGCAAGACCCAGGAAGCATGACAACATGTAAAACCCCAAGTCAAAGGTCAAACAGTGCACTTGCTCTCTCAAGTCATCTGCTTGGCCCTCTTCCAAGTGTACTTTACTTCCTTTTGTTCCTGCTCTAAAGCTTTTTAATAAATTTTCATTCCTGTTCTAAAACTTGCCTTGGTCTCTTATTCTGCCATATGCCCCTTGGTTGAATTCTTTCTTCTGAGGAGGCAAGAGTTGAGGTTGCTACAGATGTGTACAGTTTCACTGCTAGTAACAATGCAGCTAAGTTTTATCCATGCTGTTGAATGGAGCTACGGTTAATTCAATAGTTATAATACTATATTCAGTGTACATTAAGTCATTTACCTGTTTTTATTTTAATGAAAAATCGAGTTATTTCCTAGTGTTTATGTTGTTTTGTTTTGCATTTGTGAAGTACTCTATTGATGTACAATCTTTCTTACCACTGGAATTTTTACCTCTAAACTTTTGCCGCTTGAATGGATGAGAAATGGTATCTCATGATCTTTATTCATCTTTCCCTGAATAATATTCAGAAAAAGACATTTTTATAGTTTTATATGTATCTGTTAGCCAGTAACCACGTGTTGAGTAATTTTGTCAAGATTACAAAGACATAGGACTGGTATTAAGACTTAAATCAGTCAAATTTTAGAACTATGCCTTTCCTTCAGTAAGCTACAATGATGAAAACATTGGAAACAGACATTATTAGTATTGATATAGCTGTGGACTCTGAGAGTTTTTTAAACTCTTGTAAATTTTTAAATATAAACATTTGAAGCTCCTTTTATTGACAGGAGATCTGATGCCATCACAATGAGATATCTATAAACAGTACTTCAAATTAGATTCTTTGGAAAGGGAGAAGATATCTTTGAGTAAATTTAAGGAATAAAAAAGAAACTGTCCAAACTTTGCTTGTCGTAATTACAGAATATCAAATTTGGAAGAAAACTAGAAATGTAGAAGTGCAGCCTCTCAGCTCTCTGCCAGCTATATTATTTTCAGTAAACAAACAAACAAAAACTGGGAACTACAATGTAAAGTGGCTTCCTCAAGGTCACGATTTGCTAATAAAAAAGCTGTAACCAGAACTCAGTATGCAAATGTATCAGTTATCTATTGCTGTCTGACAAACCACTGAAAAAATTCAGTGCCTTTAATCCACACTCATTTTATTTACTTATAATTTGTTAGGTTAGCAGTTTAGGCTGGGTTCAGCAGGCTGGTTTTCCTGTTGGATTCACCTGGAGTAACTTGTAGTCATAATCAGCTGGTGGGTGGGTTGGGGTCTCGGAGCCCTATGCTAGGATGGTTTATCTCTGTTCTGTGTTTCCTTCGTTCCCTCCCTTCCTCCTTTCCTCCCTCCTTTCCTCCCTCCTTTCCTCCCTCCCTCCCTTCCTCCCTTCCTCTCTTCCTCCCTTCCTCCCTTCCTTCCTTCCTCTTTCTCTGTTTTTTTTTTTTTTTTTTTTTTTTCTGACAAAGTCTTGCTCTGCTGCCTAGGATGGAGTGCAGTGTCATGAACACATGAACATGACTCACTGCAGTCACAGCTTCCCAGGCTAAAGTGATCCTCCAACTTAAGCCTCCTGAGCAGCTGGTGCCACAAGCACATGCCACCACACCCAGCTCATTTTTGGATTTTTTTAATTTGTAGACATGGGATTTAGCTATGTTGCCCAGGCTTGTCTTGAACTCCTAAGCTCAAGCAATCCTCCCACCTCAGCCTCCCAAAGTACTGGGCTGATAGGCATGAACCACTGTGCCTGACCTTACGTATTCTCATTCTTTACAGAACTATCTTGGTATTCTCTTGGTGGCTAAGTGGTTCCTGTGGTAGAGAAGATAATCCCCAGTGCACAATCACATTTCAATTTTATACTTGTTAATATGCTATTGGCTGAATCACATCACATGATTAAGCACAGGTTTAATGGATAAAGACATAGACTTTAACTCTTGATGAAAGAAAAAGCAAAGTCAGTTTTTCTTCAAAAGTCAACTTATTTTTTAATTAACTTTATTTCTTAGAGCAGTTTCAATTTTATGGGAAAATCAAACAGAATGTAGAGTTTCCATACACTCACTCTCTCCCAGGCCGTGCTCATAGCTTCCTCTATAGCAACATACTGCATTAGTGTGATACATGTGTTACAATTGATGAACCAATATTAGTATCTCATTATCAAATACAGTACATAGCTTTCATTAGAGTTGACTCTGTGTTGTCTAGTTCTTTGGGTTTGGCAAAATGCGTAATGTCATGTATTCACTATTATAGTATGATTTAAAAGAATAGTCTCACTGTCCTAAAAATCCTCTGTGCTCTGCCTATGCATCCATTCCTTCTCACTAATCACTGAAAACTACTGATATTTTCACTTTCTCCATAGTTCTAAAGGTTTTTTCTTTTCCAGATGTCACATAGCTGGAATCATATAGTATGCAATTATTTTAGACTGACTTCTTTCATTTAGCAATAAACTTTGAAGCTTCCTCCATGTCTTTTCATGAGTAGAAAACTCATGTTTTTTATTGTGGAATGATATTCCATTCAGTAGATGCATTACGGTTTGTGTATTCATTCACCTTTTGAAGGACTTCTTGGTTGTTTCCAATTCCTGACAAAGATGAATAAAGCTGCTATAAACGTTTGTATGCAGGTTTTTGTGTGAACATACCTTTTCAATTTATTTGGGTACATACTTAGGAGCACAGTTGCAGGATAGTATAATAAGACTATGTTTATCTTGTAAGAAACTGACAACCTGTATTCCAAAGTGGCTATGCCATTTATACTCATACCAGGCATAAATGAGATCCCTGCTGATCCACATTCTCTTTCGTATTTGGTGTTGTCAGTATTTTGCCTTTTAAACATTCCAGCAGATATGTAATGGTATTTCATTGTTTTAATTTGCAATTCCCTAATGACAAATGATGTTGGGAATCTTTTCACACATTTATTTGTCTTCTGTAAACTTCAGCTTATTAATCATAATTACATTTTTCCCATTCTAAGAATTTGAAAATTTTGGTCATATTTGAATCTGATTCTGATGTTTTTTTTTTTTTCTCTTTTGATCCTGTATTTTTGCTTGTAGCATGCCCTGTATTTTTTTTTTAAGTCAGACATGATGTATTGGGTAAAATGAACTGAGGTAGTCAAGCCTTTAGTGTGAAGTTTTATGTTTATCCGGCTTGGAGTTAGGCTGTGCCTAGTATTTGGTAGATCTGTGTTATCAGAAGCCAGAATTACCTCTGTGTCCTTGTTTTTTTCTTGTTTGTTGACTTTGGATTTTCCTGGAGATTCCTTACATAAGGTCTGAGACGTGCAGTTCTATTATCTGCAATCCTCTGTTGTACAGAAGCTAAATTGATGTGGTGGTAAGGTGTGTGTGAGGGGAGGGAGGCCTTCCTGTCATCTATGATGAGATCTCAGTCTTTCAGTGAGTCTGAGTTGGATGTTTTCCTTCCGCCATGTCAAAAGCTGAAGGGAGTTGAAGCTGGATATTTCTGTTTATTCAGGTTGAATACTAGAATGGGCTGGAGTTGGGTATTTTTATTCTCCCAGGTTGGTTAGGCTTTGGAAAAATCACAGACTTGAATAGAATAGTTTTTCTCTTGAAATCAGGCCTTGTTAAGGAAAATAGCAAGCTCTGGACATATTTAAACATGGTTAATTTTCTTCTCTCAAATTCCCTTTGTAAAATTCATTTATTTCCTGGTGCTAGAAGCATAATGAGATTTTTCTCTAATTTTAATAATGAGTACCTGGTTAGATTCCTAGAGGTAAAACATAAAAGTATGGGGTCCATCTGCATTGGGGCTCTTTAGGGTTTTTATTTTACAAGCTAGTAAACACTGAGCCTCCAGCAATGATCCTAACAACAGTGGCTCCAGCTGTGGATTCCTGCTCCTGACAAGCTGTGATGCTCTGCATCCACCTGCCCCTCCAGTTTCGGAGACAGCAGTTTGCCCATTGACCTCAATCCTTAAAGAATGTAAGAATACTTGTTGATTTTCAGTTTGTTCAGCTTTTTTTCTGTGAGGACAGGAGTGACAACTTCCAAGCACAGCATGTCATATCAGAAACTGAATGTCTCACAAACTCACATTTTGAAAGCATGTGCATAAAGGAATGGGAGGCATTTGTAGCCATTATTTTTTTGTAATTTACCACACAAATACATGTTTTAGTATGCTTTCAGTGACATTAATATATCTCTTCTTATTGTAAAAATGGCTGCATGAATTTATGTGTATAATAATTACCTAACATTTTTAATTTATTATAAGCCAGGAAGTGGTATATATTATTAATCTTCCCTAAAGCATCTAATGTTAGAAATTGAGATCCTTATTTCAAAGGAAACTGTCTGCTTTCATATATACTCCTGGTCTTCTGTTGTTTAAATCCGTAACATCAGGCCATATTTCTCAAAAAGCTCTGTCAGCTATCTTCCAGGAAGTTTGGCCAGTGGAGGCACTAGAAATCTGTTCTGGGGTACATGTGCAGATCATGCTGGATTGTTACATAGTTATACATATGCCATGGTGGTTTGCTGCATCCATCCCCTAGATGCAGCAAATATCTAGGGGATAGATGCAGCAAATATCTATGGGAGGCACCTTTTCTTGCTAATACCTCAGTTGCCTAATTTTACATTGCCCAACCACTCAGCATCTTCATCACTTATGGATCTAATTCCCTTTATAAAATCCATCTATTTTATTGATGGCTTTTATTTCCTTTGATTCAACTCTGATTTAGGCAGAAGCTTTCCAAATTTCCACACCTTTTTTTAGAACTTTAGATAAAATATAGGCCCAGATCAAATTCCTAATCTTCCCAATCACTGTTGACTCTTATGTGAAGTATTTATGTTTAGTACGGAATGAAGCTTCTAAAAATGATTGATGTTCAGAAAGATTAGAGTAGATATTGCCTCTAAAAATGAGAACAATGTTATTTGAAATAGAAATAAATATCAATTCAACACAACTGTTTGAAGACAAATGTAAAGAAAAGCCCCTGAGAAGTAAAACAAAAAGTCAAAGACATGGATACTTGGAGATGAAGCATTTATGGATTAGCTGGAAACAAGATTTTTAAAACAATGTAATAAACTTACATCTTCTAGAAATGGTTGAGTGATTTGGGTAACTTACTTTGCCCACAAGTAACATTTATAAACCATGGACAAAATGTTAACAGCAAGAAACGTTTTAGAAAGTGACAAAAAGTGGGAAGCAACTGGATAAAGATATCATTTTTACCAAAATGGTATCTTTTGATATATTTTGTGGCCTCTTTTTTTTTTTTTTTTTTTGCATGAGGTTATTACTGAATCAGAACACGCTGTTTGGGTGGTAAAAACTCACAGTCTTACTGGCTTGAGATGTACGGAAAACAGGAGTCAGGAGAACAGATGAAAGCTGAAATGAGAAAACTCTGCAGCAGAAGGAAATACTTAGGAGATGTGCACTGATAACCTATATAGAAATTCTGAACTCTATGCCTGAGAGTACTTCAGAGATCCACAAGATTCAGTGAAGAGACAGAAGGTAAAATCTGAAATAATTGAACATATTTCAGCTGGTGTTCATTGATAGAGAGAGGAAATATATATATAGTAAGAGAAAGAGAGAGGGCACTGCACTTGTAGAATCCACCCAAGTTAACTGCCTGCTGGATGGTGGGGTTGTGTTTGGAAGATATTTCAGGAGAGCATAATAGAATCCAGGGGATTAATAGCATATCATTCACAGTGTTGAACAAAAAACTAAATGTCGCTAAACAGAGAGAGAAAATGTAAAATATGACCCATACATAAGAAAAGAAAAAAATTGACACAGACATTGAGATGACCTAGAAGATGTATAGAGGATGTACTAAATTTAAGGTAGCTGCTATAAATATTTTCAAGTATTAAACAAAAATATACTTTAACAAATAGATGAAAAATTAACTACCTCGTGAATTATAGAAACTAGAAGTTATACAAATAGAAATTCTAGAGCTGAAAAGACAGTAAATAAAATAAAAACACACTAGATAGGCTACTTCAGACCCACAGAGGGTAAAAGTGTTTATTTACAGATGACTTAAAGATAATCAATGGGAATTACACAGTTACAAGAGCAAAGCAAAACCAATGAGAAAACAACGAGCAAAACTTGAGAAACTTGTGTAACAATATCAATCAGTTCAACATAATAGTAATTTTATTTTCAAAAGTAGTGAGGAGGAGGAAAAGGATTTGGAAAACAAAGAAAAAATGGCCAAGACATTCCAAATTTAGGAAAAAAAATTATCTTTCAGATCCAAGAAGCACAGCAAATGCCACTGATGATAAATACAAAGAAAACTACACCTAGCCACATCATATTCAAACTGCTGAAAGCTAATGTTAAGCAGAAAACTGTGAAGAGTCACATTAACAAAGGGGAATGTAGATATGAGTAACAACTGATTTCTCATTAGAACCAATGGAAGACAAAAGAAAATTGAAGGGACTCTGTCAACTGCTGAAAAAACTGATTACATCAAATACTGTATCTAACAAAATTATTTTTTTTAAATAGAGATGAAATAAATACATTATCAGGTAAAGAATAATTGAGAAAATGGATTGTGACCCATAACCTTCCCTAAAATAAATGCTTACAGGAAGTTCAAGCTGAGAGAAATGACACAGATGCTAATTCAGATTTGCAGGAATTAATGACAGAAAACAGACATGGTAAGTGTGGGAAAATGTACAAGATTTATTTATATATTATATAAATAAATTATATAAATTATATATATTTATATTTTTATATATATTAATTATATTTATATATTTATATATAATTTATATAATTATATAAGTTTTATATATATAAATATATAT
>CAUYLG010057295.1:0-144717 GCA_963573385.1 Cacajao melanocephalus
CCAGCCCACCCTGCTGCTCTGACTGCAGCTTCGGCTCTGTCCTGGAGTTCCCGGGTTTCTGTTCTGCGGGTTACCAGTGTATGCTCCTTAGATTAATAAAAATTGATGTCTTCTGGAGTGGGCAGGATCTGGGGTTTGACCACAGATGAACAGTAAAGAAAAAGCTTGATGGGGAGTCAGGAATCATAGTTGTTTACCTTAAAGGGAATTTGTCTACCCTGTTTCTGAACTGGTGGGCAGCCTGTATGTAAGCTGATGTTTGGCCAGAGTGTGGGCTGGAATTCTTGCACCCTGCTACACAGTGCCACTGTCTCACTTCCTAATTTTATTTTGAAATAAAATGTGAAACTGCACCATGTTCTGCTTCTATTGATTTCAAGTGGGCTCAGCCACCCACAAGTGTTGGGATCACAGACCTGGATCTCCTGTCAGTAAGCTTCCTCACTGAAGCTTCCTCTGCTACCCAAGTAAATTGCTTCAAACATTGCCTAGTATTTTGTTTCTTTTCTATCCCTGCTAGAACTTTGTAATCCCAGCACTCTGGGAGACTGAAGGGGCGGATCACCTGCGGTTGGGGTTCAAGACCAGTATGGTAAAACCCTATCTGTTAAAAAAAAAAGTTAGCTGAGCTGGGCGTAGTGGCGTGTGCCTCTGGTCAATGCTCCCGGGAGGCTGAGGAGGTGGAGGTTGCAGTCATTTGAGTACCACTACAGAGCAAGACCCCATCTCAAACAAAAAGCTCCAGAGGTGGATGGTGATGGAATTTTTGGTGGCCTTGACCTCCCTGGCTAAAAAGTTCCTCCTGCATAAGCACCCCCATTGCCCCACCCTTAGTAGCTGGCACCACAGCAGGGTACCCCCATGCTCAGTGAATGTTTAGTGGAGATTTGGGTCTCATTCGTTGGCCAGCTTTGAAGCTTCTAGGTAATCAGGCATCCCTCCTTGAGAGATGGGGCTTCATCTTACCAGGGCAAGATGACTTCCCTGACATGACAGGGGTGATCACAGCACCAGGCATAAGTTCATTTTTAGTAGTTTTTTTGAGACGGAGTCTGTCACCCAGGCTGGCCTCCGTAGTAGCTGCAACCTCTGCCTCCTGGGACCAGCAATTCTGCCTCAGCCTCTGCAGTAGCTGGGATTTCAGGCACAAGCCACCATGCCCGGCTAATTTTTTTGTATTTTTTTTTTTTTTACTAGATGGGGTTTCAGCATGTTGGCCATTCTGGTCTGAAACTCCTGACCTCAGATGATCCGCTCATCTAGGATTACAAGCATGAGACCCCATATAATTGGTTCCAGGATTGCTGGTCATTGTCCCCGGACTGGGGGGGGGGTGTGTTCCCAAACCCCTACAGCTGCTTTGCCCATTCCACACTATGAAGCTGAAGTAAGCTCTAAGATTCAAGGGAGTTTTGCTATTTGCCTCTGCAATTCATAAAGCAGTTGTGTCCTAGCTGGAGGGAAGTCCTCCACGGTAACCAATAAAACTTCCCCCTTATCTGACCCACCAGGGCCTGTAATCATTCGACGGAAAACCTGGGGATTGTTGAGGGTTTTTTTTTTTTATTTTTTTGAGATGGAGTCTCACCCAGCCTGGAGTGCAATGGTGTGATCTTGGCTCACTGCAACCTCTGCCTCCTGGGTTCAAGAGATTTTCCTGCCTCAGCATCCTGAGTAGTTGAGAGTATAGACTCTCCACCATCACACCTGGCTAATTTTTGTATTTTTTTTAAAATTTTCTGTTTCTAGTAGAGCTGGGTACCATGTTGGTAAGGCTGGTCTAGAACTTCTGACCTCAGGTGATCTGCCAACCTTGGCCTCTCAAAGTGCTGGAATTACCCTTTAGTTGAGTTTCTTAAGCTTGTTAGGGTTTAGCCTATGTGACTGGCAGGGAGTGGGTGGGGGCGTTTTGTAGTCAGGGCTGTTGGCTTCAGAAGCAGCTGTGGAAACAGGATTGAATGCAGACACATAAAGGATATTGGGTAAACAACTTTTTTTGAGATCGTCTCACCCTTTCTCCAGGCGTCAGGGTGGAGTGCAGTGGCGTGATCTCGGCTCACTGCAACCTGAACCTCCCGAGTAGCTGGGACTACAGGCTGGGGCCACCATGCCCAGCTAATTTTTGTATTTTAGTAGAGAGGGGCGTTTCACTATATTGGCCAGGATGGTCTCTATCTCTTGACCTCGTGATCCGCCCGCCTCGGCCTCCCAAAGTGCTAGAATGACAGGCATGTGCCACCTTGCCCAGTGGGTTCTGTGTTTTTGTTGAAAGCAGTGTATAATAGCTTATGGTCACCCTACGTGCGGCCTTGGAGGTGTCAATTCTTGTCAGGGCCCAGTGAATTCCAGGCAAAGGGCCATCCTGGCTTTCCTGCCACGTTAAGATTTCAGGCATCATTCCCTCCAGCAAGGGAGGATCAGGGCTGTTGGCGTCACAAGCATTCAAAAAAAAATTTTTTTTTTGAGGCCTAGTTTACCTCTGCCCAAGCTGGAGTACAATGGCAAAATGTTAGCTCACTGCAACCTCAGTCTCCCGAGTTCTAGCAATTCTGCCTCAGCTTCCTGAGTAGCTGGGACTGCAGGTGCATGTTGCTATGCTTGGCTAATTTTTTGTATTTTAGTAGAGACGGGGTTTTACCATGTTACCCAGGCTATTTTGGAACTCCTGAGCTCAGGCAATCCAATACCTCAGCTTCCCAAGGTGCTAGAATTACAGGTGTGAATCACCACCCCCAGCTATAACAAGCATTCTAAGGGTCAGCTTGTATACCAGTCTGTTCCCAAATGCCGAGTGCCCCACATAGCCTGTGACGTTGGAGAATAGGCTTTTTTTTTTTTTTTTTTAAAGATGGGGTTTCACCATGTTGGCCAGGGTGGTCTTGAACTCCTGATCTCAGGTGATCCACCCACCTCAGCTTCCCAAAGTGCTAGGATTACAGGCGTGAGCCACCGCGCCTGGCGAATAGGCTTTTCTTCAACTTGGCACAATTTGCCTTTTGACCAAGTGCTTTGGTCCTGTGCATTCCTTGCTAGATGTTGGCATGCATTCCTACCATCGTCCACTAGATGGCAGTGGCACCCACCCTAGAGCTCAAATATTACTAGGTCCGGATGCAGCCAGGCTCTGCTGGTCTGGGTGGCCTTCTGAGGCCCCCTACTGGGCATTTTTCAGCATCTCCCTCTGTTGCCCAGGCTGGGGTGCAGTGGTGCAGTTACAGCTCACTGCAGCCTCGTCCTCCTGGGCTCAAGTGATCCTCCCACCTCAGCTCCCAGAGTAGCTGGGACTACAGGCATGTGCCCTCCTCCTGGGTCATAAATTGTACCAATAAATTTCACTGTGTTACCCAGGCTGAAACGTTGGCTAAATCGTGATAGTGGAGGCTTGCTATGTGGTTAGGCTAGTCTTGAACTCCTGGACTTAAGCAACCATCTTGCCCCCCACTTTGAAAGTACAGGGGTTACAGGCATGAGCCACCACACCTGGCCCCCTGTTGGGGTTTTACCTCTCCTGTTAGGGGCCATCAAACCTCTCTCATAGTTGGTTATATCTTAAAGCTCCATCAAATGTTAATTTGGTCCCAAGCAGAGGGACTTTTGATCTTAGTCTGTGTGAGTTTGTCTGTAGGAAGGAGCCCGATCATGAGGCTGTGGGGGCGACGCACACTCCATCTTCCTCTGTCCAGATTTCAAGTGGGAGCCAGCAGATAGGACCACTCAGCAGCCAATGTCCAAGTAAGGTTTTGTTCCTCGAAGTGCTGCCAGCCTACTGTGGGTCATTTTATTCAGGTCCATCCCAAATAGCCTGTGGACGCAAGAGTTGATGTTATTGTAGTCCACTACTGTGGCATTCCATTAATAAGCCTAAAATGTCTATTGTGTACCACCGTGATAATTCCATCATCCTGCAGAAATTCCACCCAGCGCGGATGGAAAGTAGGCTCACTGCATGTCATACACAAGTCCCCACACTGTTTTAACTCACATAATTTTTTTCTCTTGAGATGGAATCTCGGTCTGTTGCCCAGGCTATAGTGCAGTGGCACAATCTCAGCTCACTACAACCTCTACCTCCCAGGTTGAAGTAATTCTGCCTCAGCCTCCCTAGCAGCTGGGGGATTACAGGCATGTACCACCAAGCCCAATGAATTTCATGTTTTTAGTAGAGATGGGGTTTCTCCATGTTGGTCAAGCTGGTCTTGAACTCCCAACCTCATGTGATTCACCCACCTCGACCTCCCAAAGTGGTGGGATTACAGGCGTGAGCCACACTGCGCCCAGCTGAACTTGCATAATTTTTTTTGAGACCGAGGCTCTCTCTGTCGCCCAGGCTGGAGTGCAGTGGCGTAAACATGGCTCACTGCAACCTCAACCTCATGGGCTCAAAGGATCCTCCCATCTCAGACCCCTGAGTAGCTGGGACCACAGGGGTGTGTGTGTGTGTCTGTGTCTGTGTTTCTCCTAGAGATGGGATTTTTTTCATTTTGCCCAAGCTGGTCTCAAACTTCTGAGCTCAAGCAATTCTCCCACATCAGCCTGTCAAATTACTGGGAAAACAGGCGCCGTCCCCCGCACGTGGCCTAAACTTTGATTGCATAACTGCACTCCAGCCTGGGTGACAGCAAGATCCTATTAAAAAATGGCCACGACCAGTGGATCACGCCTGTATTCCCTGCATTTGGGGAGTCTGTGGCCGTAGATTTGCTTTACCCTGTAGGGGTTGTTTGAAAAAAAAAAAAAAAAAGGCAAATGGAATTTGAATCCAGGCAGAGTAATTCTAGATTCTCTCTGGAATTACAGCGACCTCCAGTGCAATAGGTAAGCCACAATGGTCGCCTTCCACTTATCCAAGGTCATGTAGCTAGATGACTTCAGTGTCTTCAAGAGGTAATACTTAGCCTCAGCTGTGTGCGCTCCCTCCACCCCCCCAACCCCGTTGCATAGGCCAGTGCATAAAGTATCCATCGGCTTATCTACCCCTCCTCCCATCCCAATGTCCAGCCTCCTCCAGAGAGAATCTGTCATCATCCCTTACCAGAGGACTCGGAGTTTGCAGCCAGGATGGCTCAGCCGCTTGCAGAGCAGTCGGACACCTATGTCCCCTAGGGCGTTGTTGGTCAGATAAAGCTCCGTCAAGGTCTGGTTGATCCCCAGGGTGAAGTAAAGATTCTTACAAGCCTTGGCTGTGAGGCCACAGCTATCCAGCCTGTTGAAGATAAGAAGTTGGTTAAGGCTACTTCTTTTTTGTTTTTATTATTTTTTTGAGATGGCGTCTTACTCTGTTACCCAGGCTGGAGGGCACTGCCGTGATCTCGGCTCACTGCAACCTCCACCTCCTGGGTTCAAGTGATTCTTCTACCTCAGCCTCCCAAGTAGATGGGATGACAGTCGCCCACCACCATGCCCGGCTAAGTTTTTGGATTTTTAGTAGAGTCAGGGTTTCGCCAGGCTGGTCTTGAACTTCTGACCTCATGATCCACCTGCCTCGGCCTCCCAAAGTGCTGGGATTACAGGCATGAGCCACCACACCTGGCCTCACGTGCTACTACTTATGTTACCTGGATGCAGAGTCTCAACTCTTGCCCAGACTGGAGTGCAGTGGTGAGATCTTGGCTCACTGCAACCTCCACCTCCCAGGTTCAAGCGATTCTCCTATTTCAGTCTCCTGAGTAGCTGGGATTACAGGCGTGCACCACCACACCTGGCTAATTTTTATATCTTGAGTAGAGATGGGGTTTTACCATGTTGACCAGGCTGGTCTCAAATTCCTGATCTCAAGTGATCCACCTACCTGGGCCTCCCAAAAGTGCTGGCATTATAGGCATGAATCACCCTGCCTGGCCTCTGTAACATTTTAAAAAATTATCTGAGCTAGGTGGTGCATGCCTGTAATCCCAGCTACTCAGGAGGATGAGGCAGGAGAATTGCTTGAACCTGGGAAGCAGAGGTTGCAGTGAGCCAAGATCATGCCACTGCACTCCAGGGTAACAGTGAGATGGTCTCAAAAAATAAACTAGATGATGCCTCATACCATTCTAAATCCTTCAGATTAGGGCTATAGCTGGCATGGTAGAAAGGTAAGGAGGAAAGTTACCATTAATATTTGATTGAAATTTACACAATACCATATTGAATTATTTTTTTTGAGATAGAGTCTTGCACTGTCACCCAGGCTGGAGTGCGGTAGTGCGATCTTGGCTCACTGCAATCTCCGCCTCCTGGGTTCAAGCTATTCTCCTGCCTCAGTCTCCCAAGAAGCTGGGATTACAGGTGCGTGCCACAGCGCCCAGCTAATTTTTTTGTATTTTTAGTAGAGATGGGGTTTCACTGTGTTGGCCAGCATGGTCTCGATTTCCTGACCTTGTGATCCACCGGCCTCTGCCTCTGAAACTGCTGGGATTACAGGCATGAGCCACTGCACCCGGCCCTGAATGATTATTTTTGAGACAGTCTTACTCTGTTGCCTAGGCTGGAGTGCAGTGGTACGATCTTGGCTCACTGCAATCCCCGCCTCCCGGTTTCAAGCCATTTTCCTGCCTCAGCCTCCTGAGTAGCTGAGACTACTGGCATGCACCACCACACCTGGTTAATTTTTGCCTCTTTTTAGAGATGGGGTTTCACCGTGTTGGCCAGGGTGGTCTTGAACTCCTGACCTCAGGTGATCCACCTCAGCATCCCAAAGTGCTGGGATTACAGGCATGAGCTACTGCACCCAACCTCTTTTATTTATTTTTTTATTTATTTATTCTTTGTTTTGCTTCATTATCAATGCAGACCAACCGCTTTTTTTTAACTAAAAATTTTTTTTTTTTTTGGGAGACTGAGTTTCGTTCTTGTCACCCAGGCTGGAGTGCAGTGCTGCAACTCGGCTCACCGCAACCTTCTCCCAGGTTCAAGCGACTCTCCTGCCTCAGCCTCCCGAGTAGCTGGGATTACAGGCATGCGCCATCATGCCCAGCTCATTTTGTATTTTTCACAGAGATGGGGTTTCTCCATGTTGGCCAGGCTGGTCTCAAACTCTCGACCTCAGGTGATCCACCTGCCTAGACCTCCCAAAGTGCTGGGATTACAGGTGTGAGCCACTATGCCCGGCTAAATTTTTTTTAAATGGGGCAGCACCCCCAAATCAAGAATAAATTCAGAGAGACTTCCTGTCTTGTTTTCCACCTCTCTTGTACCTGAATCTTTTGTAGAGAAGGCAGGATACTTGGTAAATAGAAAAATGAAGGATGAGAAAGCACTTCCACCGTTCCCTCCTCACTCCCTGATGCTCACCAGAGTTTCCGGAGTCTGCAGGTGGGTTGCTGCAGCCCTTCAGTCAGCAGCCACAGGCCCCAGTCTCCCAGGTCATTGAAGCTCAGGTCCAGCTCCCGGAGGTGGTGGTTGGCCTGGAGCACAGCAGAAAGACCCTCACAGGCAGCAGCACCCAGCCGGCAAATGCCCAACCTGCAAAGACAGGATGCCACAGCGGACTGGGAAGCATTCTTCCTGCAAACATCTGCTGGGAGGGCCCTGTGCCAAGCCTGCGCTGGTTGCAGACGGGGACACACTGAGTCTCTACCCTTGAGAGGACAAAAAGATAAGACCGAAGTAGGAAGATAAAAGGAAGGGAGGAATACAAGAACAGAAGGAGGCCGGGCGCGGTGGCTCACACCTGTAATCCCAGCACTGTGGGAACCCGAGGCGGACAGATCACAAGGTCAGGAGTTCACAACCAGCCTGATCAACAATGGTGAAACCCCGTCTCTACTAGAAACATAAAAACTAGTTGTCTGCGGTGGCGTGCGCCTAAAGTCCCATCTGCTCAGGAGGATGAGGCAGGAGAATCGCTTGAACCTGGGAGGCAGAGGTTGCAGTGAGCTGAGAGCCCGCCAGTTCACTTTAGCCTGGGCAACAGAGCAAGACTCCATCTCAAAAAAAAAAAAAAAAAAAAAAAACAAATAAGGCCAGGTGCTGTGGCTCACACCTGTCATTCAGCATCTTGGGAGGCTGAGGCAGGAGGATTACTTGAGGCCAGGAATTTGACCAGTCTGGGCAACCAACAACAACTTGTTTCTACAACAACAAAAAAATGTTTTTTGAGACGGAGTTTCACTTTTCTTGCCCAGGCTGGGGTGCAATGGTGCGATCTTCGCTCACTGCAACCTCTGCCTCCCGAGGTCAAGAGATTCTCGTGTCCCCGCCTCCCAGGTAGATGAGATTACTGGCATGTGCCACCATGCCTGGTTAATTTTAGTTATGTATTTTTAGTGGAAGTGGAGTTTCACCATATTGATCAGGCTGTTTTCCAACTCCTGACCTCAGGTGATCCACACACCTCAGCCTCCTGTCTTCAAAACATTTTTAAGAAATTAGCTGGGGCTGGCCAGGGGCGATGACTCCTGTAATCCCAGCACTTTGGGATGCTGAGGCCTGGCCAACATGGTGAAACCTTGTCTCTACTAAAAAAAAAAAAAACCCAAAAATTAGCTGGGCGTGGTGACACATATCTGTAGTCCCAGCTGCTCGAGAGGCTGAGGTGGTTCAGTCGCTTGAACCCAGGAGGTGGAGGTTGCAGTGAGTCTAGATCACGCCACTGCAGTCCAGCCTGGCCGATGGAATGAGACTCCTTCTCAAAAAAAAAAAAAAAAAAAAAAAAAACCAAATAAACATTAGTTGGGGCCAGGCACAGTGGCTCATGTCTGTAATCCCAGCACTTTGGGAAGCCAAAGTAGGTAGATCACTGAGGTCAGGAGTTCTAGACCAGCCTGGCCAAACACTAGCTCTACCAAAAATACAAAAATTGGCCAGGCATGGTGGCATGTGCCTGTAATCCCACTAAAGAGGCCGAGGCTAGAGAATTGCTTGAACCTGGGAGGTGGAGGTTGCAGTGAGCCAAGATCCTGCCACTGCACTTCAGCCAGGATGACAGAGTGAGACTCCAAAAAGCAGGTAGCTTGCTGGACATGGTGGCGTGTACCTGTAGTCCCAGCTACTACTGTGGAGGCTGAGGTTGGAGGATCCCTTGACCCCAGGAGTTGGAGGCTGTAGTTCGCTGTGACCCGGCCTATGAATAGCCACTGGACTCCAGCCTAGGTAACACAGCAACAGCCCATCTCAAAAAAAAAAAAAAAAAAGCAAAAAACAAAAAAACGTGTGTGATTTTTTTGTTTTGTTTTTTGCTGGTGCCTTGATTAAAAAAAAAATACACAAAATGTATATTTTTGAGCACCTCTACCCACATCTTATACTAGTCACTAGGCGATGCAGTTGGCATAGCTCCTACGCTTGTAGAATGCTACCACACACACATATACACAGATGACATATTTATTTTTTGAGATGGAGTCTCACTCTTGTAGCCGAGGCTGGAGTGTAATGGCATGATCTCGGCTCACTGTAGCCTCCGCCTCCTGGGTTCAAGTGATTCTTCTGCCTCAGCCTCCTGAGTACCTGGAATACAGGTGCCTGTCACCATGCCTCGCTCATTTTTCTATTTTTAATAGATACGGGGTTTCACCATGTTGGCCAGGCTAGTCTCGAACTCCAGACTTCAGTTCATCCACTGGGCTTGGCCTCCCAAAGTGCTGGGATTGCAGGGGGTGAGCCACCGAGCCCAGCCTTCAAATTTCAATAAATGATGCTGAGGGGAAGTATGAGGTGACATAAGATCATAAATCTAGGAACCCAGATCATAGCCGGGGATTAGGCGGGGTGTCCAGCTGGGTGTAGTGGCTTACACCTGGAATCGTAGCACTCTGGGAGGCCAAGACCAGAGGATCTCCTAAGGCCAGGTGTTTGAGACCAGCCTAGGCAACAAATCAAGACCTTGTTCTTGCAAAACAATAAGTAAAAATTACCCAGGTATTGCGCCATTGCACTCAAGCCTGGGCAACAAGAGCAAAACTCTGTCTCAAAAAAAAAAAAAAAAAAAAATTATCCAGGTGTGGTGGTGTGTGCCTGCGGCTCCAGGTACTCGGGAGGCTGAGGTGGGAGGATGGCTTCAGCCCAGAAGGTTGAGGGTACAGTGAACCACGATCACTTCACTGCACTCCAGCCTGGGCAGCCAGCAAGACCCTATCTCAAAATAACAAAGTGTCTAAAGAGTATTCAGAAGAAAAGCTGAACTGCTCTGGGCAAAGAGGAGACAGAGGGCATTCTGGGGAACAAGAATTGCTTGTGCAAAGGTCTGTGTGTCAGAAAAATCCTTTAACAAAGGCTGATGTGGCCAGGCACAGTGGCTCACGCCAGTAATCCCAGCGCTTTGAGAGGTTGAGGTCAGGAGTTCGAGACCAGGCTAACCAATATCACTAACTTTTTTTCTAATTTTGTATTTTGTAAAAATAAAAAAATTAGCCATGCGTGGTGTTACAACCTTATAATCCCGGCTACTCGGGAGCCTGAGGCAGGAGAATCACTTGAACCTGGGAGGCGGAGGTTGCAGTGAGCCGAGATCACACCACTGTACTCCAGCCTGGGCAACAGAGCAAGACTCCATCTCTGGGAGGGAGGGGGGAAAGGTTGCTGTAGTGCTAGAGTTGAGGAGCAGAGGCAGCATGGCCTGTGTGGTCCCAGGTGAGGGGCTGGGTTCCTGGATGGGGACTCACCGGAGGGTCTGGAGCTTGCAGGTGGGATGCCTGAGGCCCTCACACAGCAGCAGTGCCCCGGGGTCCCCCAGGTCATTGAGGCTGAGGTCCAGCTCTGTCAGGCTCTGGTTCACGCTGAGGGTTGAGGCCAGCCCTTCACAGGCAGCAGCAGTGAGGTGGCAGATCTTCAGCCTGCACAAAACACAATCCAATTTAACAGCGTCATGGCGACTTTGTAAATTTTGAGACAGAGTCTCACTCTGTCCCCCAGGCTGGAGTGGAGTGGTGCAATCTCAGCTCCTGGGTTCAAATGATTCTTCTGGCTTAGCCCCCCAAGTAGCTGGGACTACAAATGCCCGCCACCACTCCTGGCTAATTTTTGTATTTTTAGTAGAGACCGGGTTTCACCATATTGGTGAGGCTAGTTGCAAGCTCCTGATCTTGGGTGATCCACCCACCTCGGCCTCCCAAAGGACTGGGATTACAGGTGTGAGCCACTGTGCCCAACCCCGAAATCTTAACAGAAATGCATTTTCAGACAATCCACTTTAAAAATGGGCAAAAGATTTGAATATGCATCTCTACAAGGAAGCTGTACAAATGGCCAACAGCGCCTGAAAAGATGGTCAGTCTCACTAATCATTGGGGAAATACAAATCAAAACCACAATGAGATAGCAGCCCATACCCATTAGGATGCCTACTTTTATTTATTTATTTTTGAGACAGACTCTTGCTCGGTCGCCAGGTGCTAGGCTGGAGTGCAGTGGTGCGATCTTGGCTCACTGCAACCTCTGCTTCCCAGGTTCAAGCCATTCTCCTGCCTCAGCCTCCTGGGTAGCTGGGATTACAGGCAGACGCCACCACGCCCAGCTAATTTTTGTATTTTTAGTAGAGACGGGGTGTCACCATGTTGGCCAGCATGGTCTCGGTCTCTTGACCTCATGACCTGCCTGCCTTGGCCTCCCAAAGTGCTGGGATTACAAGCTTGAGCCACCGTGGCCGGCCTTTTATTTTTATTTATTTATTTTTTTTAATGAGATGGAGTGTCACTCTGTCACCCAGGCTAGAGTGCAGTGGCAGTATCTTGGCTCACTGCAACCTCCTCCTCCTGGGTTCAAGCAGTTCTCCTGCTTCAGCCTCCCAAGTAGCTGGAACTACAGGTATGCACCACCATGCCCAGCTAATTTTTGGATAATTTTTTTTAGAAACGGGGTTTCACCATGTTGTCCAGGCTGGTCTCAAACTCCTGACCTCAGGTGATCTACCTGCCTCGGCCTCCCAAAATGATGAGATTACAGGTGTAAGCTACTGTACCTGGCCAGGATGCCTACTATTAAAAAATGTAATGCCGGCCGGGCGCGGTGGCTCACGCCTGTAATCCTAGCACTTTGGGAAGCCGAGGTGGGTGGATCACCTGAGGTCAGGAGTTCGAGACCAGCCTGGCCAACATGGTGAAAACCCGCTCTACTGAAAATACAAAAATTTGCTGGGCGTGGTTGTGAGCACCTGTAATCCTAGCTACTCAGGAGGCTGAGGCACATGAATTGCTTGAACCTGGGAGATGGAGGTTGCAGTGAGCCGAGATTGTGCTACCCCACTCCAGCCTTGGTAGTAGAGCAAGACTTGGTCTCAAAAAAAAAAAAAAAAAAAAAAGCTGACTTTGGTGCCATGCCAGCAGCTCACACCTGTAATCCCAGCACTTTGGGAGGGCAAGGCAGGAAAATCAATTGACTCCAGGAGTTTGAGACCAGCCTGGTCAACATGGTGAAACCCCGTCTCTACAAAAAAAAAAAGAAAAAAAGAAAAATTAGCTTTGCATGGTAGCACATACCTGTAGTCCCAGCTGCTTAAGAGGCTGAGGCAGGAGGATTGCTTGATCCCCATCGTTCTTTGTTTTTTGAGATGGAGTCTCACTCTGTTGCTGTGGCTGCAGTACAGTGGTGTGATCTTGGCTCACTGCAACTTCTGTCTCCTGGGTTCAAGTGATTCTCCTGCCTTAGCCTCCCGAGTAGCTGCGAGTACACTATGGGCTGCCACATCCAGCTAATTTTTGTCTTTTTTTTTTTAAAGTATCTTTTGGTCTTTTAGGCTGGAGTGCAGTGGCACAAGCTTGGCTCACTGCAGCCTCCCGGTTGAAGCAATTCTCCTGCCTCAGCCTCCCTAGTAACTGGGACTACAGGCGCCACCACGCCCAGCTAATTTTTGTATTTTTGGTAGAGACTGGGTTTCACCATATTGGCCAGGCTGGTCTTGAACTCCTAACCTCAGGTGATCCGCCCACCTCAGCCTCCCTAAGTGCTGGGATTACAAGCGTGAGCCACCATGCCCTACCTGTGGATGCATTTTTATACTGTCATTGAGTATGAAGGTATTTGACAGTTTATTCTAGTTGAGCTCGGGAAGAACTCACCACAAAGTCCGTAGTCTGCAGACTGGGTGCCTCAGTCCCTGACACAGAAACCTCAGGCCCAAGTCCTCCAGGGCATTTCCTGTCAGGTCCAGCTCAACCAGATGTGGGTTTGTGCTGAGCACAGATGCCATCTCCTGACACGCCCCGGACTCCAGCTGACACTTCCTCAACCTTGGGAGGAAAGAGAGGTTGAAGGGGGAGCGGTCTTGCTTATCTGTCCTGATCACTCATGCCCTGGCCTGTTTATTTTATTTTATTTTATTTTATTTAGAGACAGAGTCTTGCTCTGTCACCCAGGCTGGAGTACAGTGGCGCGATCTTGGCTTACTGCAACCTTCACCTGCGGGGTTCAAGCAATTCTCCTGCCTCAGCCTCCTGAGTAGCTGGGACTACAGGCGCCCGCCACCACACCTGGCTAATTTTCTGTATTTTTAGTAGAGACAAGCTTTCACTGTATTAGCCAGGATGGTCTCGATCTCCTGACCTCATGATCTGCCCGCCTCAGCCTCCCAAAGCACTGGGATTACAGATGTGAGCCACCTCGCCCGGCCTATTTTATTTATTTAGAAACAGTTTCTTGCTCTGTCACCCAGGCTGGAGTTCAGTGGTATGATATCAACTCACTGAAGCTTCGACCTCTGGGCTCAAGTGATCTTCCTGCCTCAGCCTCCTGAGTAACTGGGAATGCAGGTGTGTGCCACCATACCTGGCTAATTTTTCTTTTGAGGTGGAGTCTTGCTCTGTTGCCCAGACTGGAGTGTAGTGGCGCAATCTTGACTCACTGCAGCCTCCGCCTTCCAGGTTCAAGCGATTCTTGTGCCTCAGCCTTTTGAGTAGCTGGGACTACAGGCTGGACTACAGGTGTGCACCACCACGCCAGGCTAATTTTTGCATTTTTAGTAGAGTCAGGGTTTTACCACGTTGGCCAGGCTGGTCTCAAACTCCTGACCTCAGGTAATCCACCCACCTGGCCTTCCAAAGTGCTGGAATTACAGGCATGAGCCACCGTACCTGGCTAATTAAAAAAAAAAATTTTTTTTTGTAGGTGGGGTGCAGTAGCTCACGCCTATAATTCCAGCACTTTGGGAGGCCAAGGTGGGTGGATCACCTGAGATTAGGAGTTCAAGACCATCCTGGTGAACATGGGGAAACCCCATCTCTACTAAAAATACAAAATTTGCTGGGTGTGGTAGTGGGTGCCTGTAATCCCAGCTACTTGGGAGGCTGAGGCAGGAGAATCACTTGAACCCAGGAGGTGGAGGTTGCAGTGAGCTAAGATCGCGCCACTACATTCCAGCCTGGGCAACAGAGGAAGACCCTGTCTTAGGGGAAATAAAAGGTTGTGGGGGTGGGGGAGTGGCCCCAGGGATTCCTCATCATGTGGAATTGAGTGTGGAGTCAGAAGAGGACAGAAGTAGGTCCTCTGAAGTGCCTAGGGTCCAGGGCCAGGGTTGAAGGTCATGGGGTTAAGAGCCAGCCCTGATTCAGAGGTGGAGATCTGGGGAGTACCAGCATTTTATGATATTTCATGCTCCGGGAGAGAGACAGTGAGTTAAGGAACTTGTTCCCGGGGATGGAGACTCACTGAATCATCTGCAGCCTGCATCGGGGATCCCGCAGGCCCTCGCAAAGCAGCATCATGCCTGGGAGTCCAATGCCATTGCCACTGAGATCCAGCCTTGTTAAATTCTTATTGGCTATGAGAGCTGCAGAGAGGTCTTCGCAGGCTGAGCTGGAAACACCGCACCGCTTCAGCCTGGGTGGAAAAAAAAAGGAACCAATCATTTCCTTTGCTTTTGTTTTTTTTTTATCCTGAGGTAGAGTTGTTCTGTCACCTAGGCTGGAGTGCAGTGGCAGGATCTTGGCTCATCCCAACCTCTGCCTCCTGGGTTCAAGTAATTCTCTTGCCTCGGCCTCCTGAGTAGCTGGGATTACAGACTTGTGGCACCATGCCTGGCAAATTTTTGTATTTTTCATAGAGCTGGGGTTTCACCACGTTAGCCAGGCTGTTCTTGAACTCCCGACCTCAGGGATCCACCCGCCTTGGCATCCCAAAGTGCTGGGATTACAGGCATGAGCCACCGTGCCTGGAGGTTTTTCTCTCTCTGTCTCTCTTAGGCTACACTTGTTTCCTGTTTTTCTTTTTTCTTTCCTTTTTGTGTGCGTGTGATGGAATTTCACTCTGTTTTCCAGGCTGGAGTGCAGTGGCGCCATCATGATTCACTAGGGCCTTAATCTTCTGAACTCAAGAAACCTCCCACCTCAGCATCTGGAGTAGCTGGGACTACAGGTGCACACCACCACGTCCAGGTTTTTTTTTTTTTTTTTTTTTTTTTTTTTTTTTTTTTTTGGAAACGGGGTTGGGAGGGGGCCCGGCGCCAGGGGGGGTTTGAGTGGAATTTAGATTGGACAAAGAAACCCCCCCCCACAGCCTCTTGTTTTGCTGGGTCTACAGGTGCACACCACCACGTCCATGTTTTTTTTTTTTTTTTTTTTTTTTTTTTTTTTTTTGGAGACAGAGTCTTGCTTCGTCGCCAGGCGCCAGGCTGGAGTGCAGTGGCATGATCTTGGCTCACTGCAACCTCCACCTCATGGGTTCAAGCAATTCTCCTGCCTCAGCCTCCCGAGTAGCTGGAACTACAGGCGTGTGCCACCACGCCCAGCTAATTTTTGCATTTTTAGTAGAGATTGCCTTTCTCCATGTTGGCCAGACTGGTCTTGAACTCCTGGGCCCAAGTGATCCTCCTGCCTTGGCCTCCCAAAGTGCTGGGATTACAGGTATGAGCCATCATGCCTGGCCAGTATATTTATTTCAAAATATGATGTTGTACATGATAAATTTTACCTGTCAAAAGCAACAAAAACAATGTGAAGTGTTGTGATGCTTTGTAGTCAAAGAAGTACATTCACAGAGGTTCCCCTTAAAGAAATTCAAGGCCATGTGTGGTGACTCAACCCTGTAATCCCAGCACTTTGGGAGGCCGACGTGGGTGGATCACTTGAGGTCAGGAGTTTGAGATAACCTAGCCAACATAGTGAAACCCCATCTCTACTAAAAATACAAAATTCAGCTGGGTATGGTGATGTATGCCTGTAATCTCAGCTACTGGGGGAGGCTGAGGCAGGAGAATCACTTGAACCATGGAGGTGGAGGTTGCTGTGAGCAAAGATTGAGTCACTGCGCTCCAACCCAGGTGATAGAGCGAGACTATCTCAAAAAATAAAAGTTGGCTAGGCACAGTGTCTCACACCTGTAATCTCAACAGTTAGGGAGGCTAACGAGGGAGGATCACTTGAGGCCAGGAGTTCAAGACCAGCCTGGGCAACATGGTGAAACCTCGTCTCTCCAAAAAATACTAAAATTTTTTGGTTGTGGTTGCACGTGCTTGTTTCCCCATCTACCTGTGAAGCTGAGACAAAAGGATCGCTGGAGTCCAGGAATTTGCGGCTGCAGTGAGTGACTGCGCCACTGCACTCCAGCCTGGGCGACAGAGCATGTCCATGTCTCAAAAATTAAAAAAGTAAATCTGGAGACAGACACAGCAGGATGAGCCAGGTGAAGACAGAAGGCAGTGATCTGTATGCCTGGGAGAGGGGCCTCAGAAGAATCCAATCTGCCCATACCTTCACCTTGGACTTCCAGCACCCCCTGCCTTCCCACCTTGAGAAATACATTTATGTGGTTGAAGCCACCCAGTCTTTGGCACGTTTTTTTTTTTTTTTTTTTTTTTTGAGACGGAGTCTCAATGTATCACCCAGACTGGAGTTTACTGGCACGATCTCAGCTCACTGCAACCTCTGCCTCCCAGGTTCAAGTGATTCTCCCGCCTCAGCCTCCCAAGTAGCTGGGATTACAGGTGCCTGCCACCACGCCCTGCTAATTTTTGTATTTTTTCGTAGAGATGGCGTTTCGCCATGTTGGCCAGGCTGGTCTCGAAATCCTGACCTCAGGTGATCCGCCCGCCTTGGCTTCCCAAAGTGCTGGGATTACAGGTGTGAGCCACCGCGCCCTGCTTTGTGGCACTTTTTAATGGCTGCTCTAGCTAACGAATACACCACCCCATGATACAAGGTTTGTGACTCAGCTCCATGAGAGCTCACGGTGGGGACCACGAGAAAGTCCCAGACCAGCCCGCACTCACCTTAGGTTCTGAAGTTTGCAGTTGGGGTGTCTGAGTCCTTGACAAAGCAGCTTCACCCCCCGGCTGCCCAGGGCATTGCGGTACAGAGCCAGCTCAATCAGGTTCGGATTGGTGCATAGGGTTGCGGCCAGATGTTCACTGTAGGCGTCCAGCAGAACGGTCCTCTCCGGTCTGCATGGAGGAAAGACGGGCCACTCTCTGGTGTTACTGGGTGCTTGACAACCATGGCCTTTGCGTGTCACTTCACAGTTTATGAAGCATGCTATTCTTTTTTTTTTTTTTTTTTTTTGAGACGGAGTTTTGCTCTTGTTGCCCAGCCTGGAGTGCAACGGTGAAATCTCTGCTAACCGCAACCTCCCCCTCCCGGGTTCAAGCGATTCTTCTGCCTCAGCCTCCTGAGCAGCTGGGATTACAGGCGCTTGCCACCACGTTCAGCTAAGTTTTGTATTTTTAGAGACAGCGTTTCACCTTGTTGGCCAGGCTGGTCTCGAACTCCGAACCTCAGCTGATCTGCACACCTCAGCCTCCCAAAGTGCCAGGATTACAGGCATAAGTCAACTTTTGCTATCCCTTCATTTATTTCTCTCTCTCTCTCTCTCTCTTTTTTCCAGGCTGGAATGCAGTGGCCCTTTCGTGGCTCACTGCAGCTTTGAACTCCTGGGCTCAAGCGATCCTCTGACCTCAGCCTCCCGAGTAGCGGCAGCTGAGACTATAAGCGCGCACCACCAAGCCTGACAAACTAGAATAATTTTTTGTATGTTTGTTTTGTTTGTAGAGACGGGGTCTTCCTGTATTGCCCAGGCTGGTCTGGAACTCCTGGCCTCAAGGGAGCCTCCTGTGTAATCCTATCAAAGTGCTGAGATGACAGGCATGTGCCACCGCGCCCGGCCAAATGCACCCTTTTTTAGTGTACAATTCAATGGTTTTTAATATATAACCAAAGCCATGCAACCATCACACCTATCTAATTTCAAAATGTTTTCATCACTCAAAAAAATAACCCCGTATGGGAGGCCGAGGCGGGCGGATCACTCGAGACCAGCCTAGCCAACATGTTGAAACCTTCGTCTCGGCTTAAAATACAAAAATTAGCCAGGCGTGATGGCGCACGCGCAGTCCCGGGTACGCGGGAGGCTGAAGCAGGAGAATAGCTTGAACCTGGGAGGCCGAGGTTGCAGTGAGCCGAGATAGCATCACGGTACTCTAGCCTGGGCGACAGAGCGAGACTCCGTCTCAAAATAATTAAGTAATTAATTAATAAAAACAAAAATAAATAAATAACCCCATACCTTCTGCCTCTGTGGCTTTGCCTGTTCTGGGTACTTCGCGGGAATGGACCCAAGATACGGGTGGGCCGCGCCCCTTTCAAATGCTCAGCCTCCACGTCGGCCCGTGGCCTCCGGATTGGACGGCGCGGCGGGGTGTGTGCGCGGCGCCCAATCGGCTCCGGAGCGTCCGGAGGAGGCAGGTGCAGGCGCGGGAGGCGGCGCAGCTGAGGCTGCTGGAGGCCCGGGAGGCCCGGACTTGGTTTCTAAGCCGCAGACTACGGCGGCGCCTGATCGCGGCTGCCCACGGCGCGGACATGGCGGGCTGGTGGCTGGCGTTGTCGCGCGCGGCCCGGCGCCACCCGTGGCCCACCAACGTGCTGCTCTACGCCGCGCTCTTCTCGTCCGGGGACGCGCTGCAGCAGCGGCTGTGCGGCGCCCAGAACGACTGGCGCCAGACGCGGCGCGTGGCCACCGTAGTGGTGACCTTCCACGCTAACTTCAACTACGTGTGGCAGGGTCTGCTGGAGCGCGCGCTCCCGGGCCGCGCGCCGCGCATCGTGCTGGCCAAAGTACTGTGCGACCAGGTGGTTGCCGGGCCCATAGCTGTCTCGTCCTTCTACGTCGGTGAGGGGCCGGGAGGGGGTCTGGGAGGTGGGACCCAGTATTGGGGGACTGGAGGCAGGGACTCGGGGATCAAGTGGCTGGAGGGAGGGCGCTGCAGGGGCCTGGGGACGAGGGCAGGAGCTGGAGCTCTGAGACCGCGGCTGCTTCAGCGGCCTGGAAGAGCCGGGGCAAGGCTGGAGGCTGGGGTGTTTGATGAGGAGAAGTTGGGGTCGGAGACACTGGCTGGGGAGCTCGGAAATTGGGATCCGGAGGTCCACCGGGTCAGGAATTGAGGGGACTAGGGTCAGGGCTGACTCTGGGGTTGGGTGTAGGCAGGGTTGGGGAGGGCTTTTCCCCCTGAAAAAGGCCCACGGGAAAATCAAGGAGATCCCAGCTCAACGCCATAGCAGCTGCAAAGACAGTGAACCAGTCGTGGGGAAGGGAAGGGGCCCACCTGCTGTTCAGAAAATCCATGCCTGGGGCTCCAGGGCCAACACAGGAACAAAATGCAAGGGGACCCATGCAGATCGAATGTGAGATTATGCTTGGATCCTCAGAAAATTGATGCTCAAGGTCCTAGTCCTGCTTTGGTAGCAAGATTTTCCCCTGGGGGTCCCATGGAAAACAGGGGACCTTGTATTCCTGCCGTGGAGGACTATATACCTGTGAGGGTTCAGGGAACCCTCTCCTTAGAATATCCGACCAGGGCCTGGGGTGTAGGGGACAAGGGATGGACTGCGGAAACCTTCTCCACTGCCTAAAATAAGAACAATGGAAATGTTACCTGAAAAATACCAGGGTTCATTCCCCCAAGGAGTCACAAATGAGTCCACCAAGAGGCAGGTTTTGATCAATGGGAGTTTTACTACTTGGCACGAGTAAGGAAGACACCGGGCATATTCTCCAAAGCAATGTGTCCCCCAGAGAAAGAGACAGGAGGGTTTTATGGGATGATGGAGAGGGGAGAAGGGTGAGGGTACATGATTGTATGTAGAGTAGGGGTCCCAGTGTCGCAGATGCAGTGATTCATCATGTTAGTACATAGGTTGCATGTTATAGTCATGAAGCTATAGCTTCTCCTGGGTTGAAGACTTTAGCATGGTAATGAGTAGAGTTAATGTGGGTTCATCTATAAGTAACCTGGGTTCAGTTAGGAGCTGGGTTTTTTTTGTTGTTGTTGTTTTTATTTTTATTATTATTTTTTTTGGAGACAGAATCTTGCTCTGTTTCCCAGGCTTGAGTGCAGTGGTGTGATCTTGGCTCACTGCAACCTCCACTTCCCGGGTTCAAGCAATTCTCCTGCCTCTGCCTCCCAGGTTCAAGCAATTCTCCTGCCACGATGTCACGCCTGGCTAATTGATTTTTGTATTTTTAGTAGAGACGGGGTTTCACTGTGTTACCCAGGCTGGTCTCAAAGTCCTGAGCTCAGGCAATCCACCCGCCTCCACCTCCCAAGCTGCTGGGATTACAGGCGTGAGCCATCTTGCCCGCTCGAGCTGGTTTAAACAAACAAGGTGTCCTCATTCCACCCAGAGTTGGGGAAGGACAGTTGAGGGCAGGAGGCTGTAAAACAGGCTGATTGCTCAAGTTGGTTAAATTCCAGTAATCTTTGGATTCTGCTTACAGAAAGAGCCCTATGGCCTCTATCATCATCACAATTTCTATAGCCTTGAAGGGGTTGGGGTGGGTAACTGGGGAGAAAAGCTCTATGGGTCTTAAGCCTGACCTTGGGATTGGGGATCACAAATTTCCCCCTAAATGGGAGAGGACTTTTCCTAAGGGCTGTTGATGCTTTCTAATACCAGGTTGAGGTCAGGCAAGCCACCATCTTGAAGAAACCTACTCTGCCCCCTGAGCCTTATTTTTAAGAGTCAGATTCATTTCCTTTCCCAACAGACCCCACCAGAAACACAAACAACCTGATTACCTATTGCCATTGCAGCCAGCTACATGGCTGATGGGGTCAGTGGGTCAAGAGAACAGACATTCTGAGAGCTAGGGCCTCCTGTTTTATCAGAATGTCTGTGCCTGCCTGGTTCCAGGGTATGATTTCCAGACTGGATTTGCAAACTGCTTCTTAGCACACATTACAGAAGCCTTGTATACTGTTGAAGGGGTAGGGGACCAGAATCCTATTTAATACTCAAAGACCAGTGAGATTGTTCTTTTTCTTTTTTCTGTTTTTTTTTTTTTTTTTTTTTTTTTTTTAACAGACTCTTGCTTTATTACCCAGGTTGGAGTATACAGTGGCCTGATCTCAGCTCACTGCCACCTCTGGGTTCAAGCAATTCTGCCTCAGCCTACGGAGTAGCTGGGATTACAGACACACACCACCATGCCCAGCTAATTTTTATATTTGTAATGGAGGCGGGGTATCACTATGTTGGCCAGGCTGGTCTTGAACTCCTGACCTCAAGTGATCTGCCCACCTCGGGCTCCCAAAGTGTTGGGATTATAGACGTGAGCCACCACACCTGAGACTATTCTTATTATTCTCATATTACAAATGAGGAAACTGAGTCTCAGAAGGGTTATGTGACTCACCCAAAGAGAACACAATCCAGGCACTTGATGCTCTCATGGTGAGAAGGTTGACAGTGTGCCTGGACTGAAAGGTGCTGAGTAACTAACAAGACTTGAACCTATGTCCAGGCCAAGGTCTCTGATACAGATTCCTGGCCAAATTGCTACTTTGCTTTGGTTTTCAGTTTTTTCTGGTTCAGTTTTCCTCATCTTGTATTACAATGAAGGGGGAAGTGGAAACGGATGGATTGGAGGTTTGTGTAAGGCTCTACTTGGAAATTGCATTAATTAGATGGTCTTTGTGCTGGGGCCACCTTAGGGAACCTGAGTCGTAACTTATTAAGAGCTCTGCTTGGGAATCAGACACCTGGATTAAACTCTGTCTGCTATTAACCTCTCTAAGCTCTTTTCCTCCTTTGTAACTCTACCTACCTTAGCGAGTTGTAAGGAGAGGAACATGAAATGGGGTGCATAAAGTACCTAGCATTTAATTAATGCTGGCTAAGTGGAACACAGTATTACCAATATTTTGCTGGGTCATGTAAGAATCTTCTGCAATTAACTAATAAAGCTCTTATTTCCCCTCCTTCCTAATCAGGGATTGGAAAGAATTTTTAAAGTACTCTCAGTTTTACCACCCTTCCTAAAATACGAGAGTTTTGCCTTGCTACCTGAATTTCTTTTTTCTTTTTTCCTTTTCTCTTTTTGAGACAGGGTCTCACTCTATTCCCCAGGCTGGAGTGCAGTGATGTGATCACAGCTCATTGCAGCCTCGACTTCCTGGGCTCAAGCGATCCTCCCACCTCTGCCTCTGGAGTAGCTGGGACTACAGGCGTGCACTCCCATACCTGGCTGGTTCTTAAATTGTTTTGTAGCGACAAAGTCTTGATGTATTACCCAGGCTGTGAATTTCTCTTCAGGGATGTTGAAGATCAAAGTTTTCAAAGTGTTTTTAGGAAGGCTGAATTGATGTTCCACTTTCAAATTTTGATTAGGGTAATACTGATGAGAAATTTGTAGTTGCCAGAATATTTGGGTCCACCAAATAAAAAAATACTTATTTTTATTTTTTCGAGATGGAGTCTCGCTCTGTCACCCAGTCAGGAGTGCAGTGGTGTGATCTTGGCTCACTGTAACTTCCGCCTCCTGGGTTCAAGCGATCCTCCTGCCTCAGCCATCTAAGTAGCTGCTATTACAGGCGCGCACCACCATGCCTAGCTAATTTTATTTTTAGTTGAGACAGGGTTTCTCCATGTTGGTCAGGCTGGTCTCGAACTCCCAACCTCAGGTGACCTGCCTGCCTTGGCCTCCCAAAGTGCTGGGATGAGCCACTGCACCTGGCCCACTGGCTTTTTTTAAAAGATAGAAATTAAAATTTCAAAATGTTCAACATTTCACAAAATGTTTGGAAGGTAGAGAAAAGTCACCAATAGATCCACTACTGTAACTTGTTTTTGTGAATTTTTACAGTTTTTGAAAAAAATAATTGTTCTCCTGTAACTTTTATACTCTGCTATTCTCGATTCATATTTATCATTTCTTTAAAATTTACCTAGTTTTAGAATGGAGATTATGTTCTTTTTTTCGTTTTGAGACAGGGTCTTGCTGTGTTGCCCAGGCTGGAGTGCAGTGACATTATCACAGCTCACTGTAGCCTCCACCTCCCAGGCTCAAGCAGTCCTCCCACCTTGGCCTCCTGAGTAGCTATGACTACAGGTGCGCCACCACACCTGGCTAAGTTTGGAATTCTTTGTAGAGATGGGGTTTCACTATGTTGCCCAGGCTGGTCTCTTAACTCCTGGACTCAAGCGATCTCCCTGCTTCGACCTCCCAAAGTGCTAGGATTACAGGCATGAGGCACCATGCCTGGCTTTTCACTGTTGGGTCAAAAAGGTCATTGATGGATGTTAGTGATGGTTACTTTGCATATTGGAATGGGAAACTTAAACATGAACTGTTATGCAGTACTCTTATGAATCTCTTAAAATTCTTTCGGTGTTTTTTGCAAATAGGTATGAGCATTCTCCAGGGAAAGGATGACATATTTTTGGACCTGAAACAGAAATTCTGGAATACCTATATGGTAAGACAGGCTTTTGAGAGTGTAATCAGTATCTTTTTGGGTATATATGTATAATGATTTAAAAATTTTTTAATTGACACATAATGCAGATAATTCAGTACACACGTGATTATTCAGTACACACATCTCATCATATCAGGGTTCTCTGCACACACACGCTTGTGTGTGTATGTATTTTTTTTAATTAAAATTTTTTTGAGACAGGGTCTCATTCTGTTACCCAGGCTGGAATGCAGTGGTGTGATCATGGCTTACTGCAGCCTCAACCTCCTGAGCTCAAGTAATTCTCCCACCTCAGCCTCCTGTGTAGCTGAGACTACAGGCATGTGCCACCACACCCAGCTAATTATTTTTAAATTTTTTGATAGAGACAGAGTCTCACTATGTAGCCCAGGCTGGCCTCAAACTCCTGTGCTCCAGCGATCCTCCCATCTCAACATTAAGTACATTTTAATAAAACTAATTCTTAAATTAGAGCTCCAGTTTGGCTGGCAGAAGGGTTCAATATTTTGACAGAGAAATCTTAGTTATTTTGATAGATGAATGAGGAGAGGCTTTAAGAGTGTCTATACTTCTCATGAATTGGAAAGAAATAATATCTGTAGGCTGGGCAGAGTGGCTCATGCCTGTAATCCCAGCACCTTCAGAGGCTGAGGCAGGTGGACCACTTGAGGTCAGGAGTTTGAGACCAGCCTGGCCAACATGGTGAAACCCCATCTTACTAAAAATACAAAAATTAGCAGGGCATGGTGCTGCACATTTGTAATCCCAGCTACTCGGGAGGCTGGGGCAGGAGTATCACTTGAACCTGGAGACAGAGGTTGCAGTGAGCTGAGATCCCACCACTGCACTCCAGCTTGGGCAACAGAGTGAGACTCCATCTCAAAAAAGAAATAATATCTATGCATTTTAGTCCATGTTCTCAATGATTTCTGACTTTATTATATGAACTCTTATTAATGATCACAATTTATTTTGTAGATTTTGCAGCCAAAGGGACAATTTATTTTGTAAATTTGGGATCCTATTTGCAAAATAGGGATTGTAGACTGTAAGTGGCTTAATGGACTCCTTCCCACATTCAGAGTCAGTGTTTTCAGGTGGACATTCTGCCGACTCTTGCTGAAAAGAACTTTATCATCAAAAATGTACTGATAGCGAAGGAGAATGTTTCCTACCCAGGGTTATTCCAAGGTTTGAAGCAAATCTGCTGTTTTACTGTTTGCTCAGCACAAATTTATACAATCCAGTCCAATACATATTTATTCATTTATTCAGTTAAGATTTATTGAACAGTATCCTTAAGGCCTGGCAAAATCAGGGATGATTTTCATCTCTGCCCTAGAGCATGTTCGATTGCATTCATCACAAGGAGATGAATCTTTGGGATTCCAGAATGTCCACAGACTGGCCTAGGCCTTCACATGTTCTTCATTCTCTATCAAAAGCAGTGTTGAGCCACAACTACCTATTACCTATACAGCTTCTAGCATCATCTGTTGGATGGTACCAAGCCCCTGAGTCAGCATCACTTGATGGCTAGAGGCAGAGGATGGAGAGGTTTGAAGCCAGAGGCTTCCCCTGAGCCTCTATACTTAGGAACAGTAACTACAATGAATGTGTTCAGAACTCTTGTGATTTCTCTTAGGGCAGAAATTGAGGGCCCCATGCTGACAACCAAATGTGATTTTCTTCTGTTTTTGTTTGGTTGGTTTTGTTTTTTTTTTCAAGACAGAGTCTTTCTCTGTCACCTAGGCTGGAGTACAGTGGCACCGTCTCGGCTCTTTGCAACCTCTGCCTCCGGTTCAAGCAATTCTCCTGCCTCAGCTTCGGGAGTAGCTGGCACTGCAGACTTGCACAACTATGTCCAGCTAATTTTTTTATTTTTCAGTAGAGACAGGGTTTCACCATGTTGGCCAGACTGGTCTTGAACTCCTGACCTCAGGTGATCCACCTGCCTCAGCCTCCCAAAGTTCTGGGATTACAGGCATGAATGACCACACCCAGCCACTTCTGTTTTAATTTGGAAAAAGGAACAAGCTTTTCCATTATGTTGTAGTCTATAGAGGTATGTATAGCTAACATTTTTTTTTAAGAGCAAGAAGTAGGCAGCTCACACCTGTAATCCCAAGACTTTGGGAGGCTGAGGCAGGAGGGTCGCTAGAGTCCAGGAGTTTGAGACCAGCCTGCACAACACAGTGAGACCCCATCTCTACAACAATAAAATAAAATAGCTTGGTATAGTGGCGTGCATCTGCGGTCCCAGCTGCTTGGGAGGCTGACATGGGAGGATCACAAGCCTGGGAGATTGAGGCTGCAGTGAGCCATGATTGTGTCGCCGCTGGGCTCCAGCCTGAATAACAGAGTGAGACCATGTTTCAAAAAAAAAAAAAAAGAAGGCCGGGCGTGGTGGCTCACGCCTGTAATCCAAGCACTTTGGAGGCCAAGGCGGGTGGATCATCTGAGGTCAGGAGTTCAAGACCAGCCTGACCAACATGGTGAAACCCGCCTTAAAAAAATTTTTTTTTAATATAAAAAAAAAATAAATAAAAAAGAAAAAAGTGAAAAAAAAAAAGGAGAGAGACAGAAAGAAGTAGAATTGGGAAAGAAAGAAGCTTCAGGCCAGCACTTTGGGAGGCCAAGGTGGGTGGATCATGAGGTCAGGAGATCAAGACCATCCTGGCCAACTTCATGAAACCCCGTCTCTACTAAAATACAAGAAAATTAGCTGGGCGTAGTGGCGCATGCCTGTAGTCCCAGCTACTCGGGAGGCTGAAGCAGAAGAATTGCTTGAACCCAGGAGGCGGAGGTTGCAGTTGCCAAGACTGCACCACTGCACTCCAGCCTAGCGACAGACCAAGACTTTGTCCCCAAAAAAAAAAAAAAAAGAAAGAAAGAAGCTTCAGGCAAGGATTTGTAAATGATGAACAGAACCATGGGAACATTTGCATACTGCTTTAAAAAAATAGTGGTTACAATGAGTGAGTCTCATCTACCCTCATAAAAAGAAAGAGGGTATACCAGCAGTCTGAAGCCCAGCCCATTTGGAGATTTTTGGGGAAGATTTGCTGTAATAAGAAACTGTCTTCCAGGTGTTGTACTAGGTGTTTGTGGAAGATACCCAAAAAACCATATAAAACACAGATTCTTTCCTAAAGGGACTTACATTCTAATGGGATAGATAGATAAATAGACAAGTCATTAACTAGAATTCCACGAGAAATGCTCCCAGAGCCCATGGGTACTTAGCACAACAATGAGGCTTGGGGGTGGGGATCCAGGAAGTCTTGCTGGGGCCAGGCACCAGCGGCTCATGCCTGTCATCCCATCACTTTGGGAGGCCAAGGTGGGTGGATCGCTTGAGTTGGGGAGTTTGAGACCAGCCTGGGCAACATGACAACAAAACCTTGTCTCTACAAACACAAAAGTAAGCTGGGCATAGTGGCTCGAACCATGCTACTCAGGAGTCCCAGCTACTCAGGAGGCCGAGGTGGGAGGATCTCCTGAGCCCAGGAGGCTGAGGCTGCAGTGAGCTATGATTGTGCTACTGCACTCCAGCCTGGGCAACAGAGTGAGACCTTGTCTCAAAAAAAAAAACAAAAAACTATAATTACACACATACTGGAGGACAGGGCATCCCAGGGACAGAAGGAGCTGAGTAGAGTTGACAATATGTAAAGCACCGTGGTATGCCTGGAGGAGAGAAACCACAGGCAGTTTGGTGTTCACAGAGCATTTGCTGAGCAACTTGGAATGAGTTTGGATCTTGGAGACTGTTGAATGCCCCAAGCTGAGGATCTTGAACTTCACCCTCAGATAATGGCAGCAAAGGAAACCAAAGTTACATTTCTTATGTAACCAAGCTCACATAAGAAATAAGGAAGCACGCAGTGCAGTAGCTCATCTGTAATCCTAGCATTTTGGGAGGCGGAGGCAGAAGGATCCCTTGAGGTTACGAGTTCCATACCAGCTTAGGCAACATAGCAAGACCCTGTCTGTATTTATTTAAAAAACAATAAAACTGGCCCGGTGCGGTGGCTCGCACCTGTAATCCCAGCACTTTGGGAGGCTGTGGCAAGCGGATCACTTGAGGTCAGGAGTTTGAGACCAGTGTGGCCAACATGGTGAAACCCTGTCTCCACCAAAAGTACAAAATTTAGCCGGGTGTGGTGGTGTGCACCTGTAGTCCCAGCTACTTGGGAGGCTGAGGCACGAGAATCACTTGAACCCGGGAGGTGGAGGCTGCAGTGAGTCGAGATCACACCACTACACTCCAGCCTGGGCGACAGGGAGAGACTCAAAAAAATTAAATAACAACAACAAATATATATATATATATATATATATATATATATATATATATATATATATATAAAATAAATAAGAAAGCAGTAGGGATAGGAAAGATTTGAGGGATATTTAAGAAGGTAGAATGAGTGGGTCTGAATGACTGATTGGAAGTAGGGGTAATGGATTCAGGACACCTCTAGGAAGCCCACAGTTCTAGTTTAAGCAACTACATGGGTACTGGTTCATCACTTGATTTAGGACATAGAGAAAAGGGAGCCAAAAAAAAATGAGGTGAGTTCAATTTGGGAAATGAATGCCAGATGTCTTTGGGCTATTCAGAGACAGATTGCCGAAGCACAGGGAAGAGTTCACGGCAGTGTTTAATTATTTTTAGTGCTCACACGTCCCAGATTTGGCCAGTGGGAGTCCCTGCAAGCTCGTTCCTGTGTCCTATGACATCACCAGCTTATTTCTCCGTTTCTTCTTTTGTAAGCCACTTCCTTTCTGGCATGATAATATGTCCCCGGACTGTCTTGTACCTTGTATCTTGTACCTACCCTGCTCTGCCCTGGCCCTGGCATCAGCCAGTTCTCCGAGGAGTCCTGATTCCTTCTTATGGGAGAATGGTGTCAGAACAGAATATACTACTATATGATACTACATTCTGACAAGAAAAAAAAACACAGTCATAAGAAATAAAGCCATGGTCAGGCACAGTGGCTGATGCCCTCACGGGGCGGAGGCAGGAGGATTGCTTGGGGCCAAGAGTTCAAGACCAACCTGGCCAACATAGTGAGGCCCCTGTCTCTATAAAATAGAAAGAAAGAAAGAAAGAAAATTAGAAAGCCATGTTTGGATGAGTTTAGTCTTCTGATTGTTTTTGCTAAAGTTTAAAATTTTTCTTTTTGTTTTTTTTTGAGACAGAGTCTCATTCTGTCACCCAGGCTGGAGTGCAATGGCGTGATCTTGGCTCACTGCAACCTCCACCTTTTGGGTTCAAGAGATTCTCCTGCCTCAGCCTTCTAAGTAACTGGGATTACAGGTTCCCACCACCACGCCCTGCTAATTTTTGTATTTTTACTAGAGCCAGGTTTTCGCCATATTGGCCAGACTGGTCCCAAACTCCTGACCTCAGGTGATCCACCTGCCTCAGCATCCCAGAGTTCTGGGATTACAGGTGTGAGACACCATGCCCAGCCTTAAATTTTTAAATATACTTTAAATATAAAATATACATTATATGTACTATCTGCTTTTAAATATAAACATAAATATTATAAAGCTTTTGTTGCAACTGTTCATTTTAGAAACCTCAGAAAACGCAAATTAGGAAAAAGAAGAAAATATATCTCTAATACCACTTTTAAGGACTATTTTAAAAACCTCTAGCTTTTTTTTTTGAGATATAATTTACATATCAAGACTTCTTTTTAAAAAAAATTCATAATGGTGACTTTTTCATCGGAATGCATAGGATAAAGCTTGTTAAAACGTCTATCTAAGATATTTTGTGGCCAGGCGCGGTGGCTCACTCCTATAATCCTAGCACTTTGGGAGGCCGAGGTGGGTGGATCACCTGACGTCAGGAGTTCAAGACCAGCCTGGCCATCATGGTGAAACCCCATCTTTAAAAAAAAAATTACATATATATATAGAGAGAGAGAGAGAGAAACGTGAAAATTTCAGCTAAACTTGTCCTATAGCATCACATGGTTTGAATATATTAATAGAAAATCATTCATAAACAATGGTTTGGTATATAGTTTTAAGAATTTGAGACTGGGCGCAGTGGCTTATGCCTAAAATTCTAGCATTTTGGGAGGCCAAGGCAGGTGGATCAGGAGGCAGGCTGAAGTCAGGAGTTCAAGATCAGCCTGGCCAACATGGTGAAACCCTGTCTCTACTAAAAATACAAAACTTAGCCAGGCATGATGGCGGACGCTTGTAATCCCAGCTACTCAGGAGGCTGTGGCAGGAGAATTGCTTGAAACCAGGAGGCGGAGGTTGCAGTGAGCCGAGATCACACCATTGCACTCTAGCCTGGGCAACAGAGAGAGACACCATCTTAAAAAAAAAAAAAAAAAAGGAATTTGGCCGATGAGGTGGCTCACGCCTGTAATCCCAGCACTTTGGGAGGCTGCGGTGGGACTATAGCTTTTGCCTGGAAATTCGAGACCAGCCTGGGCAACATAGAGACCATGTCTCAAAAAAAATTTAAGAAAATAGAATTCATTGATAATTCTGTATTTACAAATATATTCCTGCATCATTTGTTCATGGTAACCAGGAACTTACAATACATAAATATATGCTATTATTTTCCTTTTTTATTTTATTATTTTTTTAAATAAAGATGGGGTTTCACCATGATGGCCAGGCTGGTCTTGAACTCTTGACCTCAGGTGATCCACCCACCTCGGCCTCCCAAAGTGCTAGGATTACAGGTGTGAACCACCGCGCCCGGCCTAGGCTGTTATTTTCAAAGCAGTTGTCTTCCAGAAATGGTACTGATTCTACTAGACTTTTCATTCTGGAGCTAAATATAAAATTAATAGAAATGTCTTGAACCTAATAGCTTTTTTTCCCACAACTCCCCAACCCCCTTCACTCTAGAGGCCTTAACTAGTCTAATCAGCTTAGTCTGAAATATAATACTACCTTGGCATCTTGTTGGCCTAGTATTGCTTACTTTTTTATGACATGAACTCTGCAATTGTGTTGTGTGGTTCAAAGGCATTCTAGGCCAGGTGTGGTGGCTCACACCTGTAATCCCAGCACTTTGGGAAGCCAAGGTGGGCAGATCATCTGAGGTGGGGAGTTTGAGACCAGCCTGGCCAACATGGTGAAAACCTGTCTCTACTAAAAATACAAAAATTAGCCAGGTGGGGTGGTGTGTGCCTGTAATCCCAGCTAGTCAGGAGGCAGAGGCATGAGAATTGCTTGAACCCAGGAGGCAGAGGTTGAGGTGAGCTGAGATCATACCACTGCAGTCCAGTCTGGGCGATAGATTGAGACCCTATCTCAAAAAATAAAATGAAAGACATTCTAATAAAGTTTTTTTTTTTTTCAATTCCAGAGCGGACTGATGTACTGGCCCTTTGTACAGGTGAGTTCCGCCTAATCAGGAATATTAACTCAGGGCTTTGGTTTCCATGTGGTCCTAACGGACTTTCTCTCTGTTCCAGCTGACCAACTTCAGCCTTGTTCCTGTTCAGTGGAGAACAGCTTACACGGGGCTCTGTTCTTTTCTCTGGGCCATCTTCCTCTGTTTTTCCCAGCAGAGTGGTGATGGCACATTCAAGTCAGCTCTTCCCTTTTTTCATACCAAGGGGACCAGTGTCATCAAAGGGTCCCCAGAGAAATGAGAAGTCAAGGACTCTTTTAAAGGGACCACATTGTTGACCTAAAATACACAGGATTGCCTGCAGACAGAATACTTGATTCGCCAATTATGTACTTCATTTGGAGGGATTACTACTATTTGTTGACCCACTTGTTTTTTAAATTATCAGTGATTATTTGTGAATGGTATTCATTTTTTCCTGTTCTAGTCTGAAAGCTTTACTTCTCTAATATTTTGGTTAATATGAATAATAGTGGCAAAATGGCATTTTAGAATTATTAATATTTCTAATATTTTAATGCGAGTTTCAGGAAACTTGGTTTTGATTCTTTACATTTGTATTCTAAAATCTCAGGTTATCTCCTGAACATTTTTGGATCAGATGAACTTTTCTACCAAAAAATAGTCCTTATGCTGAATTTTAATTTACATATAACTCAATCGAAATAAAGATTTTAATAACCAGATTTCTTTCCCCAAAACATACATAATTTGTTGCTATTTTGATACTAAAATTTAGTAAGTTCCTTTCTTTCTTTCTTTCTTTTGAGATGGAGTCTGGCTTTGTCGCCCAGGCTGGAGTGCAGTGGCACGATCTTGGCTCCCTGCAGCCTCCCTGGTTCAAGCGATTCTCTTGTCTCAGCCTCTGGAGTACCTGTGGGATTATAGGCATGTGCCACCATACCTGGCTAATTTTTGTGTTTTTAATAGAGACAGGGTTTCACCATTTTGGCCAGGATGATCTCAATCTCCACCTCGGCCTCCCTCCTAAAGTGCTGGGATTACAGGCATGAGCCACCTCGCCTGGCCTTTTTTTGTTGTTGTTTGTTTGAGACAGAGACTTGCTCTGTCGCTGAGACTGGAGTACGGTGGCATGATCTCGGCTCACTGCAAGCTCCGCCTCCCGAGTTCAAACAATTCTTCTGCCTCATCCTTCGGAGTAGCTGGGATTACAGGTACCTGCCACCACGCCCTGCTCATTTTTGTATTTTTAGTAGAGACGGTATTTTGCCATGTTGGCCAGGCTGGTCTCAAACTATGGCCTCAACTGATCTGCCTGCCTTCGCCTCCCAAAGTGCTGGGATTACAGGTGTGAGCCACTGCACCCAGCCCAGTAAGTACATTTTTTATTACCAAAAAAACAGTAGAGTATGACTGGCATATTCTGTATAGAATGTATTTTATTGATGTCTTATATTTTTATAATTTCTGAGTTAAGTACTTTTTAATTATTGCTTTTTAGTTTTGAGAAGATTCAGTTGACTAAAGCACCTCATTTCCCAGATACATGAAATAAAATATTTGACTTCTTAAGGAAATACAGTGAATTCCAGAGGAAGGAAGAGTTCTAATCCATAAGGTGGCAGGGAAAATAATTACCTCAAATTTCACACTGATGTTAATTTGTGAAAATCAGTGCTTTAAAATACATCTTTACACTTTAAGGTAAACATGAGAAACCTGATCTAATATTTAGTATTAATTCAGTTTGTCTAACCTCTACACCAGCAAATTTTAAAATTATGTAACCATCTCTAGAAGTTTTACTTGGATGTGATGGCTCACACCTGTAATCCCAGCCCTTTGGGAGGCTGAGGTGGGAGGATCACTTAAGGCCAGGAGTTCAAGACCAGCCTGGGCAATATAGTAACATCCCATCTCTATTTAAAAAATAAAAAGTTCAAGCAAATTTCACCTAAGAATTACACCAAAATTTTGTTGTCTCCAATGTCTTGTTCCACGGATTTCAAGTTGTGAAGCCCTGAACTGTTAATTTATCTTGAGAATTTATATTTAAGCTTAATTTAAGTATACCTAAAATTTGAGCATATAATTTGTATAATTTATATAAATTTCTATAAGTCATAAGTATATAGTTTACAAGTATATAATTTATCTGAATGTAATAGACATTGATATATTTTACATTATTGGGACAATAGTAAAGAAATTTCTAAATGTTTTGTAAAATAATTTGTTATTTGCATTGTTGTAAAAGTAGTTAATACAATGGAAAAACTGTTTCACAATAATGAGATACATTTTACTATTTTTCTTTTTTTTTTCCTTTTTCATGCCCCCTCCCCCAGTAAGATACATTTTAACATCAAAAAGTGTACCGAGGGTAATTACAAGTACTACCTGACAAAACTTTACATAAGCTGTTTTATCACTTTTATGATGGAAGAACAGTGTTCGTATTTTGTATAAAAGTACTCGGGGCTGGGTGTGGTGGCTTATATCTATAATCCCAGTGCTTTGGGAGGCCAAGGCAGGTGGATCGCTTGAGCCCAGGAGTTTGAGACCCACCCGGGTAACATGACAAGAGCCTGTTTCTCTAAAACGTGCAAAAATTAGCCAAGCGTGGTGGTGTGAGCCTGTAGTTTCAGCTACTTGGGAGGCTGAGGCAGGAGGATCTCTTAAGTCCAGGAGGCCAAAGTTGCATAAATAAATGGATGCAACTGAATGACATGAGGTTTCTCTTGAAAGAGAGAGCAAAAGAGATTTTAATAATAATAATAAGCCTGGGTGTGGTGGCTCATGCTTGTAATCCCAGCACTTTGGAAGGCCAGGGCAGGTGGATCCCTTGAGGTTAGGAGTTCAAGACCAGCATGGTCAACATGGTGAAACCCCGTCTCTACTAAAAATACAAAAATTAGCCAGATATGGTGGCGTGTGCCTTTGGTCTCTGCTACTCAGGTCGCTGAGGCAGGAGAATCGCTTGAACCTGGGAGGCATAGGTTGTAGTGAGCCAATAAATACCAAAAGTATTTAAGTACTAACAGAGGAACATTTCCACTGACCACCCTTTAGCTTTAAATAATATGCCCAGTTTACTTTTGTAATTAAAAATCGTGCATCATTCACAATTTATTAGTCTTTTTTGTTTGTGCAAAAACTGTCTTTTATCTGTATTGTGATTGATTTGGTGAGAGGGAATTAGGCCATTCAAGAGTTTGTGCGTGTTTAAAATTTTCTGGCCAGGTGCGGTGGCTCACACCTGTAATCCCAGCACTTTGGGAGGCCAAGGCAGGCAGATCACTTGTGCTCAGGAGTTCGAGACCAACCTGGGCAACATGGTGAAAGCCTATGTCTACCAAAAATACAGAATTAGCTGGGTGTGGTAGCTTGCACCTGTCCTCCCAGCTGAGGCAGCAGGATCGCTTGAGCCCAGGAGGCAGAGGTTGCAGTGAGCCTTGATTTTGCCACTGCACTCCAGCTAAGGTGACAGAGCAAGACGCAGTCTCAACAAAAAAAAAAAAAAAAAAGAAAAGAAAAGAAAAGAAAATTAACTTTGGTATTTCAGGTTGTATTTAAATAGGGACTTCACATCAACTGTGTTCACTACAATTGACCAAATTAAGTGCAAATAGTCTCTTTAATAGATTATCTGGAATTGCAGTTTCTAACTCATTGCTATAAACCTTATTTGTTTACTGTTTCTCTTCCAAGGACCATCAGTCATCCTTTAAGATTCACTTGAAGCTATGAAAAGATATTTTTTGTTACATGGGCAACTTACTTTTAGTTCAGTAAAATGTTATGTGAATTTCTACAGAACGTTTGCCAAAATGAATTATATCTAGAATATGCTTAACAATAGATTCTGGAGGCAGCTTTCATTTGAAATTAGGTTCATCTTCTGAGAGTATTAGAAAGTTAATGGGTTTTTGCGCCTGAAGATTTTGACATTGCATTTGGCTACATTTAATTCAGTTTCACCCATAAGGTTTAGCATCTAAAGGAATTAAATCACTGCTAATGTAATTTAAATGATTGAAAATGTTTCTTTTAATACTTTCCACAGCTGATACATGAAAAGAGAAATCTGGGGTTTAAAGATAAAGTGTGTGCTGGAGTTGAAAGGTTAGGAACACATGAAGATCTGTCAACTGTATCCAACCGAGTGCATAGAAGGCAGTAATTACTAACTGAGTAACATTTTTGGTATACATCAAGTAAAAGCTTGTCTTTTCCTGGTTCTCTTCTGCTTTGTGTGTCCTTCTCTTAACTGCATCTTTATTCATCCATTTCTTCCTTCCTCTGTCTTTGTCCACACCCAACAAACCCACTGCTCTCTGCTCTCACTCCCTGTCTGTGCCATGACCACTCAAATATTCCAGGAGGGCAGAATAATTGTAATGAGAGTAAGGGCCAGGTCACTTAAGGACTCCACAGCCTTGCTTTAGAGAGGATGGTAGCAGAGGATCCTCTCTGGTCTCTGGGAGAAGAAAAGGAGGAATGACCATCCCAGGAGGAATTTATTTTTATTTTTGAGATGGAGTCTCACTCTATTGCCCAGGCTGCAGTGCAATGGTGTGATCTTGGCTCACTACAACCTCCGCCTCCTGAGTTCAAGCAATTCTCCTGCCTCAGCCTCCCAAGTAGCTGGGACCACAGGCGTGCGCCACCATACCCAGCTAATTTTTGTATTTGTAGTAGAGATGGGATTTCACCATGTTACCCAGGCTGGTCTCAAATGCCTGACCCCTAGTGATCTGTCCATCTCAGCCTCCCAAAGTGCTAGGATTATAAGCATAAGCCACCATGCCCAGCCTAGGAAGAAGAATTTTGAACTGAGTAAACATCAGGTACCTCTTTCTTTTCTGAGACCCTCTCCTTCTTCTCCGTGCCCCTTCCTTCTGACTATAGTCCTGTATCTTCCAAATTAGTTCTTATTTTCTTCCCCTCACCCTTCAAAACTTCAGTTTTTTCATCTGCCTGCTTTTAGCTATGTGCTAGAAAGGCCGGTCTGGGCACAATGGCTCACACTTATAATCCTAGCACTTTGGGAGGCTGAGGTGTGAGGATCCCTTGAGGCCAGGCCCTGGAGACCAGCCTGGGAAACATAGTGAGACCCTATCTCTACTACAACCACAACAAATTAGCTGGGTGTGATGTCACGCACAAATATTCCTGAGTACTCGGGAGGCTGAGGCAGGAGGATCACTTGAGGCTGGGAAGCTGCAGTGAGCTGTGATTTTGCTACTTGGGTGACAGAGCAAGACCCTGTCTCAAAAAAAAAAAAAGTAGATTCAGTGAGCTAATTTACTGAGATGCAGATAACAGCTTTTTTGAGTGTTTATTTTATATTTTATTTATTTTTATTGCTTTTTGAGACAGAGTCTCGCTCTGTCGCCCAGGCTGGAGTGCAGCGATGTGCTCTCAGCTCACTGCAATCTCCACCTCCCGGGTTCAAGCAGTTCTCCCTGCCTCAGCCTCCAGAGTAGCTGGGATTACAGGTGCTAGCTCCCACGCCTGGCTAATTTTTGTATTATTTTTAGTAGATACGGGGTTTCACCATGTTGGCCAGGCTGGTTTCAAACTCCTGACCTCAGGTAATCCACCCGCCTCAGCCTCCCAAAGTCCTGGGATTACAGGCGTGAGCCATGGAGCCTGGCCTTGATCTGTTATTTTCTAATATTCATATTTACATCGGTGCCGTTTCTCTGAGCCTCAGGCCACAATGTCCTTTTCATATTCTGGGTAGAAAGTATTGTAAAAGCAATACCAATGGTTGCATTTTTAAGTTTAAATTTTATGTAGACATATATTAAAATTTTGGTGTCATATGATTTTGTGTGTATGAAAAATAAATGAATCTTAGTTAAATATAACAAATGACTCTGGCTTGTGTTTTTGGTGATCTGATTATTCTGGGAAATATTTAAAGGTAATTAGATTTATACCCTGTAATCTTTCCTTTACTGCAACTACAAGATTTACATGTTTACTCTAGCTGGAGGTACAAGTTGTTCTTGTCTATTTATATATGTTCTTTACATCACTTACTGAAGTCTTCCAAATGTTAGCCTATTTTTTAATTTTTTCTATTAAGCATTTTTTTTTTGGCTGGGCACAGTTCACATCTGTAATCCCAGCTTTTTGGAAGGCTGAGGTGGGTGGAACACATGAGGCCAGGAGTTCAAGACCAGCCTGACCAACATGGTGAAATCCCGTCTCTACTAAAAATACAAAAATTAGTCAGGCATGGTGGCAGGCACCTGTACTCCCAGCTACTCTGGAGGCTGAGGCAGGAGAATCACTTGAACCTGAGAGGCAGCGGTTGCAGTGAGCCAGAATTATGACACTGCACTCCAGCCTGGGTGACAGAGCAAGACCCTGTCTCAAAACAAAGCAATACAATACAAAAACAAAACAAATTTTTCTTTTTTTTTTTTTTTAACTGGCTCCCAACTGGTTATGGAAAGGAAGGAGATTCTTTACAGAATGTAGATTTTTCACAAAAGAGATAGATTTACAGGGCCATTTCATTATGTTAAAAGAATATATTTTGGGGTAAAATACTTTGATTTCTTTCAGGGCCTACTGTCTGTCCTGACTAGGGTCAGGCTTTAATTTGGTATCTTATTGCTACAAAGAGTCTATTTTGTCAGTCTTAAGGTCTGTGTTTTTTTTTTTAATTACTATTATTATTTTTTGGGATGGAGTCTCACTTTGTTGCTCAGGCTGGAGTGCAGTGGCATGATCTTGGCTCACTGCAACCACCACCTCCTAGGTTCAAGTGATTCTCCTGCCTCACTGGGATTACAGACAAGACATGCACCACAATGCCCGCCTAATTTTTGTATTTTTAGGGCCAGTTGCAGTGGCTCACGCCTGTAATCCCAGCACTTTGGGAGGCTGAGGCGGGTGGATCACTTGAGGTCAGGAGTTTGTGATCAGCCTGACCAACATGGTGAAACCCCGTCTCTAAAACAAAACAAAACAAAAAAAAATTGTATTTTTAGTAGAGACAGGGTTTCACCATATTGGCCAGGCTGGTCTTGAACTCCTGACCTCAGGTGATCTACCCACCTTGGCCTCCCAAAGTGCTGGGATTACAGGCATGAGCCGATGTGCCAGCTTAAGATCTCTGTTTTAACGTTAATGCTGGTCAGTTGTGTCTGGATTCCAGAAGGAGGAAGGTATAATGAGGCAGGCTGACACCTCCCCTTCCCGTCATGGCCTGAGCTGGTTTTTCCAGTTTACTCTGGAATGCCCTTGGCCAAGAGGAAGGGTCCATTCAGTCACATTGGGAGGCTTGGAATTTTATTTTTGGTTTACATCTAAACTAACACAACATAAAGTAGGAGGGATATTTCATTACTGTCTGGTTAAACTGGTTAATGCAGAAAAGAAGTCTGGAAATTCGTTTTAAAGTAAAATTTTGGACATTATACAATTGATTATTTGGCATAGCTGTGATGTTTGATTTTGCATTATGGTTTTGCTGGCAGGGCAGCCTTTAAGAATCTGTATATTTTTTTCTAGATTCTATATATTCCCTATGAGTATTAGTTGAATGGTCAAATTGTCAAAGTTTACCATAGGTATAAATAATAGAGAATGCGGAAGAATAGAGTGAGAGATAGTTAAAAGTCCATACAATAGTAGAGAAGGTAAGAAGTAATAGTGGCTTGGACTAAATATTTGTTGAATAAATTTTTTTAAAAAACAGGCTACCTACAATTTGTGTTGAAGATATGAATGAATGAAGTTTCCAGACCCTTATGTGGAGTCCTGATAAGTAAGCAACAATGAGGAAGAGTCCCCACGTGGGGGAGAGCCCCAAGTTGAGGAGAACAATGAACAATTGTTGTATGAACAATTGTTAGAGAAAGCTAATTACAAACAACCCTTGGACACAATGACCTCATGCCACATGTAGCCCCCTCCAGCACAACCCTATAAAATTTTCCTCCAGCCCCTGCCTCTTTGCAGACAGCCCCTTCTCTGTTTTGCTACCCATTGCAACCTTACAACATATTTTCATGCTTCTCTAATAAATCTGCCTTTCCTTACCTACAACTGTCTTGGTAAATACCTTTGCCACCTGCAACACCGACCCTGGCTAGTTACTACCTGATATGGTTTGGCTGTGTCCCCACCCAAATCTCATCTGGAATTCTAGCCCCGATAATCCCCATGTGTTATGGGAGGGACCCGGTGGGAGGTCATTGAATCATGGGGGCAGGTTTTTCCCATACCATTCTCATGATAGTGAATAAGTCTCATGAGATCTGATGGTTTTATAACAGGCAGTTCCCCTGCACACGCTCTCTTGCCTGCCACCATGAAAAACGTAACTTTGTCCTCCTTTGACTTCCACCATGATTGTGAGGCCTCCCCAGCCTTGTGGAACTGTGAGTCCATGAAACCTCTTTTTCTTTATAAATTACCCAGTCTTGGGTATTTCTCCATAGCAGTATGAAAATGGACTAATACATTACTTAAGACAGCTTAGGAGGTTTGTATAAACTGCAATGCCAGGTCTACCATATTTTTAACGTAATAAAGCAAATGTTTACCCATGATATGACTGCACAGGCTTTCAGCTGGAGCCAAAGCAACTCAGGTAGTAACCCTGTCTTAGTGTGATTAAAAGTAAATATTAGACTGGCCACAGTGGCACACATCTGTAATCCCAGTACTTTGGGAGGCAGAGGTGGAAGGATTGTTTGAGCCCAGGAGTTTGAAACCAGCCTGGGAAATACGGAGAAACACTTTCTCTACAAAAAAATATAAAAATTAGCTGGGTGTGGTAATACACGCCTGTAGTCCCAGCACCTCAGGAGGCTGAGGCAGGAAGATCTCTTGAGTGCAGAAGGTTGAAGCTGCAGTGAGCAGTGATAACGTCAGAGGTGTGTGAACTAGAGCAACTCCATCGTGAATAGGAACTGGGTAAAATGAGGTTGAAACCTACTGAGCTACATTCCCAGATAGTGAAGGCAAACTAAGTCATAGGATGAGATAGGAGGTCAGCACAAAATACAGGTTTTAAAGACCTTGCCGATAAAACAGATTGTAGTAAAGGAGCTGGCCAAAACCCACCAAAACCAAAATGCTGACGAGAGTGACCTCTGGTCGTCCTCAATGCTACACTCCCACCGGCCCCATGACAGTTTACAAATGCCATGGTAACATCAGGAAGGCATGAATAATCCACCCCTTGTTTAGCATATCATCAAGAAATAACCAGAAAAATGGGCAACCAGCAGCCCTCGGGGCTGCTCTGTCTATGGAGTAGCCACTCTTGTATTCCTTTACTTTCTTAATAAACCTGCTTTTGCTTTGCACTGTGGACTCAACCTAAATTCTTCCTTGCACGAGATCCAAGAACTCTCTCTTGGGGTCTGGATTGGAACCGCTTTCCTATAACAATCACGCCCCTGCACTCCAGCCTGGGCAACAGAGTGAGACCCTGTCTCAAAAAAAAGAAAAAGTAATATGACTTAATATGTTCATTTTGGAGGATAAGTCTCTCAAAATAGGCCTTTCACTGGGGGAAAACGGTAAAAATACTCCCTGGTAATTCTAGAATTGCAGACTCCTGAGATGCTGCTTGTATTAGCTGAACACTTGCGAACACTTGTCAATGTTTCACTTTCTCCCATATATACTCAAAACAGGTGCTATTTAAAGTGTTTCACTCTGCTGTGCTGGGTGCAAGACTGTAAGAGGTGTGAGGATCAACACTTTGATGAAAATCAATGTCATTCTGGATATAGTTTCAGATGCTAGTGAAAAGGAAGCTCTCGGGACACAGAAAACGTATTTAACAATAAACTGGGAATGGTTGCTTCCATTTTCTGCCTCACATCCTTTTTTTTTTCATGGCTAACATGATGAAATGTTTATGACCATTGCAAACTAACAGTCCATCGTGTTTTTATGACACCTACAAGGTTTGAAGACTTTGATTTCATATTAGAAATCTGGGTTTCAGGCCAGGCCCAGTGGTACATGCCTGTAATCCCAGCACTTTGGGAGGCTGAGGCAGGTGGATTACCTGAGCTCAGCAGTTTGAGATCAGCCTGGTCAACACGGTGAAACTCTGTTTCTACTAAAAATACAAAAATTAGCCAGGCATGGTGGCATGTGCCTGTAATCCCAGCTACTTGGGAGGCTGAGGCAGGAGAAGCACTTGAACCCAGGAGGTGGAGGTTGCAGTGAGCCAAGATCATGCCACTGCACACACGCCCGGGTAACACCGCAACCCTATATATCCAAAAAAAAAAAAAAAAAAAAAAAAAAAACCCAACTCTGGGTTTCAGGCCAGGTGTGGTGGTGCACTCCTGCAATCCCAGCACTGTGGGAAGCTGAGATGGGCAGACAGCTTGCGCTCAGGAATTCCAGACCAGCCTGGGATACATGGCGAAACCCCATCTCTACAAAGAATACAAAAAAATTAGCTGGGTGTGGTGGAGTGCACCTGTAATCTCAGCTACCTGGGAGGCTGAGGTGGGAGGATTGCTTGAGCCTGGGAGGTTGAGGTTACAATAGGCTGAGATCACACTCCTACACTCCAGCCTGGGCAACAGAGCAAGACCTTGTTCAAAAAAAAAAAAAAAATCTGTGTTTCTGGCATCTCAAAAAAAAGGAAAGGTCTCATCTGTGGCCTGTTAGGAAGTGGGCCACACAGCAGGAGGGGAACGGTGGGTGAACAGTGGAAGCTTCATCTGTATTTCCAGCTGCTCCCCCTTGCTTCCGTTACTGCCTGAGCTCCACCTCCTGTCAGATCAGCAGCGTCATTAGACTCTCATAGGAGTGTGAACCCTGTTTTGAACTGCACACATGAGGGATCTAGCTTGCATACTCCTTATGAGAATCTAATCCCTGATGATTTGAGGTGGAACAGTTTCATCTCAAAATCATTACCCCCGCTGCACATCACCCCTTGCCATCTGTGGAAAAACTGCCTTCCATAAAGCTGGTCCCTGGTGCCAAAAATGTTGGGGACTGCTGTGCTTTAGAATCTGCCATGAATCTGCAGCCTCTGTTATATGGTTTCCCATAGATTTCTCTTCCTACTGTCTTACATTTTGCCTTGCAGGCATTTGAGTTTGCAACCCTTGTTTTTGTTGGTATGCTATGCTGGTGACATTGACCAAACGACCATTATTCATTATACGCTTAGTTGATAATGACCGTAATGGAATAACGTGACACAGTACTGTGACAACACTTCTTGCACGTATCTGCAGGTGGAATCATAAACCTAGTGGTCAGAGATGGTGTAATTCCATCTTACTATGTAGCTTGTTATATGAATAGTGGTAGCATTGGAGGTGATTCAGCATTTTAATGCCACTTCTCATGGCAACAACAAATGTTTTCCTTCTGAATCAGCATTCACCTAGATGTTACTGTGGGTCAAAATTAGACTCTACCTTTTCAACCACAGAAATATCGGGCAGTTAAAATTTTTCTTAATATTGATGGCCTAGGTAAGTTATATCATTAGCCTATGTTTCCGGTTCTGTGATTTACGCACAGCTGCCACAGAGCCGGAGCGGGTAAAGCAATAGCATTTTCTCAGGGGTGCGAACAGCATTACCTTATAATGAATAGATAATATTAAATTGGGCTGATGAGTCATATTACAGTAATCCAATATTTCGCTTGTAAAGTCCCTGAGGTTTATAGAAGGAAATCTTTTCTAACAACAAGAAGAATGAGGCATGTGCTTTGGTCTTTATTTCCTAGTTATATGATCCAGGTAAGGCGCTCAACTTTTCTCTGCTAAAATTAAATGAGGATGAAATGAGATCATAGATGTGAAGGTGTGAGGGACAGTGCCTGACACACAGTAGGACTGATCAGTGTCAGGATCTCTAACATAGAAATTCTGAACCTCCATCAAGTGGTAGAACCCATCTTAAGATTCCCAAATGATAGAAGTGTTATTTACTTGCCTATGGAATATGGGATTACTTATTGTATGCCCAGGAGATCCTTCTTTTTTAAAAAAATTAATTTTTATTTATTTATTTATTTTGAGACAGAGTCTCGCTCTGTCCCCCAAGCTGGAGTGAAGTGGTACCATTTTGGCTCACTGCAACCTCCACCTCCCAGGTTCAAGCGATTCTCCTTCCTCAGCCTCCCGAGTAGCTGGGACTACAGGCACGAACCACCACACCCAGCTATTTTTTTAAAAATTCATTTTTAGCAGAGACAGGATTTTGCCCTATTGGCCAGTCTGGTCTTCAATTCCTGACCTCAGGTGATTCACCTGCCTTGGCCTCCCAAAGTGCTGGGATTACAGGTGTTAGCCACTGTCCCTGGCTTCTTTTTTTTTCTTAAGACAGGATCTCACTCTGTTGTCCAGGCTGGAGTGCAGTGGCACTACTATGTCTTACTGCAGCTTCAAACTCCTTGGCTCAAGAGATCTTCCCACCTCAGCCTCCTGAGTAGCTGGGACCACAGGTGTGCACCACCATACCCAGCTAATGTTTTATTTTTTGTAGAGATGAGGTCTTACTATGTGGCCCAGGCTGGTCTTGAATTCCTGGACTCCAGTAATCCTCCCACCTTGACATCTCAAACTATTGGGATTATAGGCATGAGACACTGCACCTGGCTCCCTTCTTTAATAGTTTTAAGGAAGAGAAGAAAAAGACTGATTTTCTTCCCTCCCACTACCAAGACAGGCAAAACACACCATGATACTTTGTTTAGCATTTCTTTTCAAAAGGAAATTTCTACTAAATTTTTACTAAAAAAGATGGGATTTCACCATGTTGGCCAGGCTGATCTTAAACTCTTGACCTTGTGATCCACCCACCTCGGCCTCCCAAAGTGCTGGGATTATAGGCATGAGCCACCACACTCGGCCTGTTTTTTTTGTTTGTTTGTTTTTAAGACAGAGTCTCTCCATCTCAGCTCACTGCAAACTCCACCTCCTGGGTTCAAGTGATTCTCGTGCCTCAGCCTCCCGAGTAGCTGGACTTACAGGAGTGCATCACCATGCTGAGATAACTTTTGTATTTTTAGGAGAGACAGGGTTTTTCCATGTTGGCCAGGCTGGTCTCAAACCCCTGGTCTCCAGTGATCCACCCACCTTGGCCTCCCAAAGTGCTGGGACGACAGGTGTGAGCCACCACACTCACCTGATTCATTTATTTTTTATTTTTGCCAAACAAACCCAAAACTTACAAACTCCATTATAACATTTTTCAGAAATTCGTGGGGTACAGGTGCAATTTTGCTGAATGAATAGATTTCATAGTGGTGAAATTAGAGCTTTTAGGCTATCCATCACCTACACGACGTGTATTGTACCCATTAAGTAACTTCTCGTCACCCACACCCCCACACACCCTCACCCTTTTCAATCTCCATTGTCTACCATTCCATACTCTACATTTCTGTGTATACATTATTTAGCTTCCACTTATGAGTGAGAACATGCAATATTTGTCTTTCCGTGTCGGGCTGGTTTAAGATAACGGCTTCCAGTTCTGTCCATATTGCTGCAAAGGACACGATTTCATACTATTAATGGTTGAATAGTATTCTATTGCATATATGTGCCACATTTTCTTTATTCACTCATCGGCAGATGGACACTTAGATTGAGTCCACATCTTTGCATTCACTCTCATTGTTATAGCTGAAAAACAAAGGTCCTTGCCCTTTGCCACTGAGCCAATACATGGTAGAGTCATGAAGTCTGGTTGATTTCCAAACCCACGCTCTTATGATCATGCTTCTAGTAACTCCAGTGCAGTATAAGAGGTATGTGAAAGATATGGTAGTGACAGCCAGGCGTGGTGGCAGGCACCTGTAATCCCGGCTACCCGGAAGACAGGAGAATTGCTTGAACCCGGGAGGTGGAGGTTGCAGTGAGCCAAGTACCACCACACTTCAGCCTGGGCAACACAGCAAGACTCCATCTCACATACACACAAAAAAGGATAGTGACACAAAGGAAGGAATGATCAGCTCAGAGTGTGTGTGTGTGTGTGTGTGTGTGTGTGTGTGTGTGTGTCTGGTAGCCATAGAGATATTCCAGACATGGACAAAAGTATGAAGTGAAGGGCTCAGGGTATATGACAAATAAATATTTCTGGCCAGGCACGGTGGCTCATGCCTATAATCCCAATACTTTGGAAGGCCAAGGAGGGCAGATCATGAGGTCAGGAGTTTAAGACCAGCCTGCTCAACATGGTGAAACCCTGTCTTTACTAAAAATACAAATATCAGCTGGGCATGGTGGTGCACGCCTGTAATCCCAGGTACTCAGGAGACTGAGGCAAGAAAATTGCTTGAACCAGAAAGGCAGAGGTTGTAATGAGCTGAGATCATGCCACTGCACTTCAGCCTGGGCGACAGAGCAAGACTTCATCTAAAACATAATAATAAAAAATAAATGTTTCTATTTTATTTTCCTTTGTGCTTCTGACAAATTTGCTGTGCCGGAGAATCTTAGTGGGAAAGTCCCAATATCCTTAATGGGTCCTTGAAAATAACAGAGGGGACTGAGAGTTACTTTCAAAACCTAGTGTTTTAAAACAGCGTTGTGCGGATAAATTCAATTTGTTTGTTTGTTTTTTGAGACAGGGTCTCATTCTGTTGCTCAGGCTGGAGTGAGGCAGTATGATTATAGCTCACTGTCATCTTGACCTGCTGGGCTCAAGCAATCCTCCTATCTCAGTCTCTAGAGTAGCTGGGACTACGGCCCACCTCACCTGGCTAATTTTTAATTTGTTGCAAAGATGGAGTTTCACCATATTGCCCAGGCTGGTCTTGAATTCCTGGCCTCATGCAGTCCTCCCGCTTCAGCCATCAGGAATGGGCCATCAGGAATCTTAGAGCAGTTTCAGTAGAACAGAAGGGAAATTTGGGAGGTCAGCGTGGGTGGATCACCTGACGTCAGGAGTTCAAGACCACCCTGGCCAACATGGTGAAACCGTCTCTACTAATTATACAAAAATTAGCCGGGCATGGTGGCACATGCCTGTAGTCCCAGCTACTCAGGAGGCTGAGGTATGAGAACTGCTTGAACCCGGGAGGTGGAGGTTGCAGTGAGCAGAGATCGTGCCATTCCACTCCAGCCTAGGTGACAGAGTGTGACTCTGTCTCAAAAAAAAAAAAAAAAAAAAAAGAATGGAGGGGAAATGACTTGCTCAAGATCATGCAACTGGTACGCAGTGGAGCTAGGACTAAAAGCCCAGGTGATCTGTTTCCAGAGCTCAGGTTATTTATTGCTGTGCTTTACAAGTAACATTTTTGACATGCCTATTAAAACATCAATAGTGGACTATATGTGTGCTGGAAATAATATGCTATTTCATTGCTATAGAAATGAAATACTGAAACATAAACTCATCTTTACACACTGAATTATTTGTTCACTTCTTTCTAAGCCAGGAAATCCTATTCTTCCCTATCTCTATTTATTTTATTTATTTTGAGATTGGATCTCGCTCTGTCACCCACCTGGGGTGCAGTGGCACAATCATAGCTCACTAAAGCCTTGATCTCCTGAGCTCAAGCGATCCTCTCATCTCAGCCTCCTGAGTAGCTGAGACTACATGAGCACAACACTATGCCTGGCTAATTTAAATTTTTTTTTTTTTAATAGAGATAGGGTCTTGTCATGTTGCCCAGGCTAGTCTTGAACTCCTGGGCTGAAGCAATCCTCTTGCCTCAGCCTCCAAACAAGTACTGGGATTATAGGCATGAATCACTACATCCAGCCCCCCTTTCTCCGTAATTCAGGCAGAACGAAAGAAACATCATGGTAATAGGAAACTGTATTTCTGATGTTGTTTCATAAATACATCTTGTACAATGGAAGGTTTCTTTTTTTTTTAATTTCTCCATTCATCAGTTGATGGACATTTGGGTTGTTTCTGCTTTTTGGCAATTGTGAGTCATGATGCTATGAACTTTTGTGTACAAATTTTTGTGTGAATATAGGTTTTCATCTCTCTTGGGTAGGTTCCTAGGAGTGGAATTGCTGGGTCACAGGGTAACTCTGCATCTACGTTTTTGAGGAACTGCCAGACCATCTTCCAAAGTGGTTGCAACAATGTATATTCATGGTATGAGAGTTCTAATTTTTCTACTCAATGTCATTTTAATGGTTTTTTTTTTTTTGGGGTTGTTTTTTTTTTTTTTTTTGAGACAGGGTTTTACTCTATCACCCAGACTGGAGGGCAGTGATGCAATCATAGCTCACTACCGCCTCAACCTCCTGGGTTCAAGAAAGCCTCCTACCTCAGCTTCCCTGAGGAACTGGGACCACAGGCACGTGCCACCACGCCCGGCTCATTTCTAAACTATCACTTGTAGAGACAGGGTCTCCCTGTGTTGCCCAGGTTGGTTTTGAACTTCTGGGCCTAAGCCGTCCTTTGCCTCAACCTCCCAAAGTGTCAGGTTTACAGGTAAATGTCATTTTAATAGGTTTTTGGTTTTGATTTGGAGACTTCATTTGGTAAATTCTCAAAGAGTTAGAACTCAGAATATCAGCTAGCGCAGTGCTTCAACCCAAGAGTGAAGATGGTCATGATGATGATGACACTAACTTGTATTGAGGCCCTCCTACAGGCTGTCATGCCTTATCTCATTCAATCATCATAATAGTCCTCCGGGGCTGGGTGTGGTGGCTCACACCTATAATCCCAGCACTTCGAGAGGCTGAGGCAGGTGGATAGTCTGAGGTCAGCAGTTAGAGACCAGCCTGACCAACATGGTGAAACCTCATCTCTACCAACAATACAAAAATTAGCCAGGTGTGGCGCATGCCTATAATCCCAGCTACTCGGAGACTGAGACAGGTGACTCACTTCAACCTGGGAGGTGGAGGATGCAGTGAGCCAAAATCACACCACTACACTCCAGCCTGGGCAACAGAGTAAGACTCCATGTCAAAATAAGAATAACAGTCCTCTGGACTAGATAATAATATGATTAGCATTTGAAACAAAGTGAAGCTTAGAGAAATTAAAGGACACATCACACAGGGTTACACATGGCAGAGTCAGGGCTCAAACTCAGATCCACTGGATTTCACGGCTCGAGTTTTTGAAAACCATGCAATTCAGTTAAGCTCAGTGTCATGGGCATTTCAAATTCTCAACATGCTGGATGAAGTATTAAATTACCAGGGTGAGATTGCATTATTTTCCCTTTCAATCAACCAAAGTGACAGTTACAAAAGTGTCTTGTACTGGCCTCTGCTGCCTTGGCTCTTAATAATCACCCAGGATCCTTCCAAGTCCTTGGCATTCCCAGCAGAGCCGAGGCAGTGAGCCAGGACAAGCAGCCAGGGCTGAGGGGCGAGGGGGGGTGGTGGTGGTGCGGCTTAATACTTTCACACAGATGGTGGTTTCAGCCAGTTATTGAACCTGAAGCATTATCACCCTACACTAATGCAAACAGACAGGGTTCTGAGCACTGTGGTGACAGGGATAGTTTGTCCTCTAGGATTGTGGAATTGTATTACACACTTTCCAAAATGAACTTCATTCTCTTTTGAATTCTAAAACAATATGGGCTCAATATAAATGGTTGAAAAATTCAGAAAATTTAAAAAATATCTTTTAGAGACAGAGACTCGCTCTGTAGCCCAGGCAGGAGTGTAGTAGCAAGACTATAGCTTACTCACTGCAGCCTCAACCTCCTGGGCTCAAGCGATCCTCCCACCTCAACCTCCCAAGTAGCTGGGACTACAGGAGCAGGCCACAATAGCTGGCTAATTTATTATTTGTTTTGGTAGAGACAGGGTCTTGCTGTATTCCTAAGGCTGGTCTTGAACTCCTGGCCTCAGGTGATCCTCCTGCCTCTGCTTCCCAAAGTGTTGGGATTACAGGTGTGAGCCACTGCACCCAGCCTAATTTTTTTTTTCTAATTATAAAAGTAATACAGGCCAGGTGCGTGGCTCCCACCTGTAATCCCAGCAGTTTGGGAGGCTGATGTGGGCAGATCACTTGAGGTCAAGAGTGTGAAACCAGCCTGGCCAACATGGTGAAACCTCATCTCTACTAAAAGTACAAAAATTAGCCAGGTGTGGTGGCAGGCGCCTGTAATCCCAGCTACTCGGGAGGCTGAAGTGGGAGGATTGCTTGAACCTGGGAGGTGGAGGTTGCAATGAGCCAAGATCAAGATTGTACCACTGCACTACAGCCTGAGCAGCAGAGTGAGACTGTCTCAAATAAATGAATGAATGAATGAAATACGTATACTTTGTAGAAACATCAGAGAATACAAACAAAACATTTATTATCATGACATACATAAGGAATCACCATCAACATTTTGGTGTCTGACATTTTAGTGTTTTTTTCACCCTGGATGTATATACATGTGTGCATATATGTAAACAGGGAAGCTTGTAATCACAGTAGCCGGATATGGTGGCTCACACCTGTAATCCCAGCTCTTTGGGAGGCTGAAGCAAGAGAAAGACCTGAGGCCAGGAGTTTAAGACCCATCTGGGTAACACGGCAAAACTCCATCTCCACTAAAAATATAAAAATTAGCTGGGCGTGGTGGTCCACACCTGTAGTTCCAGCTACTCGGGAGGCCTACCTAGGTGGGAGGATTGCTTGAGCCTGGGAGGTGGAGGCTGCAGTGAGCTGAGATCATACAACCACACTCCAGCCTGGGTGACAGAGCGAGACTGTCTCAAAAAAAAAAAAATTTGGAATCATAGTATTTTTTATTTGATTTCTACTATTACCATTCTATAACATAATATGATTGAGATCAGTGTATATTTAATCTTAACCAATAGATCCAGAACAACAGCTCACACTTATTTTTTTGAGAGGAGTTTTGCTCGTTGCCCAGGCTGGAGTGCAGTGGTGCAATCTCAGCTCACCGCAACCTCTGTCTCCTGGGTTCAAGCGATTCTCCTGCCTCAGCCTCCCGAGTAACTGGAATTACAGGCATGTGCCACCATGCCCAGCTAATTTTGTATTTTTAGTAGAGTAGGGGTTTCTCCATGTTGGTCTCGAACTCCCGACCTCAGGTGATCTGCCTGCCTCAGCCTCCCAAAGTGCTGGAATTACAGGCGTGAGCCACCGTGCCCAGCAGCAGCTCACACTTCATATTACAATTTGTATTCTATTTTTCCTGATGTTTTGATTAAATTGTGTTATGTTTCCACTATGAAATTTCAAACTCTTTGTAAACATCATTTTTACCGTGTTACATTGCATGTATACTGTAAGTTGTTTAGCCATTTCCCTTTTGTAAGACATTAGCCTTCTTCTAATTTTTTTCTACATTTTACGTAAAAATTGTAAAAAATATATATATTGTATGAACGTATTTTTAGTAATTCAAATATTTCTTAGGATAGAATTCCAGGAGTTAAATTTTTAGATCCAATAGATGCATTTTTTCTTTTTTATATTATAAAATATTAGCCAGGCACAGTGGCTCACATCTGTAATCCCAGCAGTTTGGAAGGCCAAGGCCGGTAGATCACAAGGTAAGGAGTTCAGGACCAGCCTGGCCAAAATGGTGAAACCCCGTCTCTATTAAAAATATAAAAAATTAGCCAGGCTCTTCCTTTTGGAGCAGGGGGAAAAAAAAAAAGAAAAAATTAGCCAGGTGTGGTGGCACCTGCCTGTAATCCCAGCTACTCAGGGGCCGAGGTGGAGAATTGCTTAAATCCAGGAGGTGGAGGTTGCAGTGAGCTGAGATCGCACCACTGTACTCCAGCCTGGGCAACAGAGTGAGACTCCGTCTAAAAAAAAAAAAAAATTATAATATTTTTTAGTAGAGATAATTACATAACGAACATCCCTGAATGCACCAACCATCTTTTAAAGGATACACACACTTTTATTTATATATTATGTCTGTAATATTCATCCATTTTGTTGGCAGTAGCTTGTTTTTGTTTTTGTTTTTTGACACAGGGTTTCACTCTGTGGCCCATGCTGGAGTGCAGTGGCACGATCATGGCTCACTGCAGCCTGAACCTCCTAATCTCAAGTGATCCTCCCACCTCAGCCTCTTGAGTAGCTAGGACTACAGTCTTGTACCACTCACGCCTGGCTAATTTTTGTATTTTTTTTGTAGAGAAGGAATTTTGTCATGTTGCCCAGGCTGGTCTCAAACTCCTGGGCTTAAGCGATTCGCCACCTCAGCCTCCTAAAGTGCTAAGATTACAGGTGTGAGCTGCTGTGCCTGGCCAGTAGTTTGACAATTTTCATTTCTGTGCAGTATTCAATTGTATGAAAATACCACAATTTTTGTCCATTCTATTGTTGATGGACCTTTTCATTGTTTTCATTTTTTGTTATTACAAGTAAAGCTTTTAACATTGGTGGACACAAGTATTTATTTCTCTTAGGGATACATCCAGGAATATAATTGCTACAAAATAGAAAAAAAAAACCATATTTGTAGCTCTAGAGAGTATTGCCAGTTTTATTTTTTCTTTCTTTTTTTGTTTTGAGACAAGGTCTCACTCTGTTACCCAGGCTGGAGTGCAGTGATGCAATCACAGCTTTCTGTAGCCTTGGCCTCCCTGGCTTATGCAATCCTTCCACCTCAGCCTCTTGAATAGCAGGGACCACAGACATGCACCACTATACCCAGCTAATTAAAAAGTTTTTTCTTATTTCTTTATTTTTGGTAGAGACAGCGTCTCACTATTTTGCCCAGGCTGGTCTCAAACTCCTGGGCTCAAACAATCCTCTTGCCTCAGCCTCCCAAAGTGCTAGCATTATAGGTGTGAGCCACTGTGCTGGGCCTGATATCTCCCATTTTCTATATATATATTTTTTGAGACGGTGTCTCACTCTGTTGCCCAGGCTGGTGTGCAGTAGCACAATCTCAGCTCACTGCAACCTGCGCCTCTTGGGTTTAAGTGATTCTCCTGCCTCAGCCTCCTGAGTAGCTGGGATGACAGCCATGCGCCATTATGTCAAGCTATTTTTTGTATTTTTTAAAAAATACAGATGGGGTTTTGCCATGTGGGCTGGTCTTGAACCCCTGACCTCAGGTGATCTGGCTGCCTCGGCCTCCTAAAGTGCTAGGATTACAGGTGCGAGCCACCGTGCCTGGCCAATATTTTCCATTTTCTCAAGTGGTTGTACCATTTTATACTCTCAACAGCAATACATTGTATTTACATTCTTACTAAATGCTAATTCATTTATTTACTAACATCTGGACTAATATTTGGCATTGTCAGCCTTTTGAATTTTAGTCATTCTGGTAAGGGTGTAGTGCCTACCAGCAATCTACAGCAGATCTTAACATATATGCTTCAGATCTCTTTTAAGAAACATAAATTTAAATATTGATTGGTGAGTCTAGTAAAAGATGTGCATGTGTGCATATATATTCATGTGTATATATACACATATATACATATGTACTATATAAAAAATAACATACATTATACAAAACATGTATATATATACATACATACTATATATAGACACACACAAATTATATATATATATATATATATGTATGTATGTATGTATTTTGGAGACAGGGTCTCTGTCATCCATGTTGAGGTGTAGTGGTATGGTCTTGGCTCACTGTAGCCTCGACTTCCCAGGCCCAAGTAGTCCTCCTACCTCAGCCTCCCAAGTATCTGGAACTACAGGTGTGTGCCACCACACCTGGTTAATGCTTTAATTTTTGTAGAGATGGAAAATTACTTTGTTGCCCAGGCTAGTCTCAAACACCTGAGCTCAAGGGATCCTCCCACCTTAGCCTCCTAAAGTGCTGGGATTATAGATGTGAGCCACTGAGCCCAGCCAATGACTCCATTTTTAAAAAATTGTACTAATCTTGCAACTTTTCTGTAGATTTAAACATTTTCAAAATACCGTAAATAGTTTAAAATATATAAATTTTAGATATAGTTGAAGCCAACTACTTACCCCTTCCCAGCCTCCCCCAAGGCAACTAGTACTCTGAATGTAATGTTTATTGTTTTGTTTTTGTTTTTTTTTGAGACAGAGTCTCACTGTCGGCTCAGGCTGGAGTACGGTGTCGTGATCTCGGCTCACTTCGACCTCCGCCTCCCGGGTTCAAGTGATTCTCCTGCCTCAACCTCCTGAGTAGCTGGGACTACAGGCACACCACCACGCCCGGCTAATTTTTTGCATTTTTATTAGAGATGGGGTTTTACCACGTTGGCCAGTCTGATTTCGAACTCCTGAGCTCAAGTGATCTGCCTACCTTGGCCTCCCAAAGTGCTCAGACTATAGGCATGAGTCACTGTAGGACTGGCTGCATGAATGTAATGTTTATTGTTCTCAAGTATATATGTATAGATCTACAAATTATATATAATAGCATTATTTTACATTTTTTTATAATTTATACAAATGACATCATACTTTATCTAGAATTCTGCAAGTTGCTATTTTTTTTGTTCCACAATATGCTTTTCTTTCTTTTAAAAAGATAGAAACATGTTTTCAATGTATCGCCCAGGCTGGCCTTGAATTCCTGGGCTCAAGCAATCCACCCACCTTGGCCTGCCAAAGTGCTGGGATTACAGGCGTGAGCCACCACGCCTAGCCCACATTATGCTTTTGAGAAGTATCCATGTTGATTCATGTAATTCTGGTTCACAGTCTACTGTACAGTATTCTACTCCATGAATTAACCACAATTGGACTATTTTTTCATTGATGAGGTATAAAGCTTATTTCCAATTGTCCACAATTACAAACATGGCGACAGCAAACATTTTTATACCCATTTCCCTACACGACTGAGTGGGAGTTTTTCTATGGGAAAAAGTTACAGTGGCATGCAGTATGCACATCTGTAACTGGACTAGAGTGTCACCCTGCTTTTAAAATTAGTTGTACCAGGCCAGGCATGGTGGCTCACGCCTGTAATCCCACCACTTTGAAAGGTCAAGGCAGGTGGATAGTCTGAGGTCAGCAGTTCGAGACCAGCCTGGCCAACATGGTGAAACCTCATTTCTACCAAAAATACAAAAAAAAAAAAAAAATAGCCAGCAATCGTGGTGTATATCTGTAGTCCCAGCTATTCAGAGGCTGAGGCAGAAGAATTGCTTGAACCCAGGCAGCAGAGGCTGCAGTGAGCTGAGATTGTGCCACTGCACTCCAGCATGGGTGACAGAGCAAGGATCCATCTTAAAAAAAAAAAATTAGTTGTACCAATTTATACTCTCACTATCATTAGACAAGAGTTCAAATTTTGCCAGGCATGGTAACTCATGCCTGTAATCCCAGCAGTTTCAGACTCTGTCTCAAAAAAAAAAAATCCACATCTTCTGCAACACATGATTGTTACATTTTTTAGTTTTTGCCTATCTGATGATATATTATTATTTACATTTTCATTTTCCTTATTACTAAGGGGGTTGAACAGCTTCTCACATTAGGCCTTCCTCCCCCGCCCACATGAAATGCCTGTTCCTATTCTATTCCTGTTTCCTACTGAGATATCTTTTTTTGTTGTTGTTACTCTTTTTATTTGTTTATTTATTATTATTATTATTTTGAGACAGTGTCTCCTTCTGTCACCCAGGCTGGAGGCCAGCGGCGAGATCTCGGCTCACTGCAACCTCCACCTCCTGGGTTCAAGCGATTCTCTTGTTTCAGCCTTCTAAGCAGCTGGGATTACAGGCCTGTGCCACCACGACTGGCTAATTTTTGTATTTTCAGTAGAGACAGGATTTTGCCATGTTGGCCAGGATAGTCTCGAACTCCTGACCTCAAGCAATCCAACCTCCTAGGCCTCCCAAAGTGCTGGGATTAGGTGTGACCCACCATGCCCGGCCACTGCCTTTTTTTTTTTTTTTGGTAGTAAGATAATCCTCTGGGTTTCTGGAAAGTGAAGACCCATGCTCCAAACAGCTCTGCTATACCTGCGTCCAAAATATTTTCTTCTTTCTCTCTCTCTCTCTCCCAATTGCATGCAAACACATACGGAACTGACAAAGACATCCACTGTCCCACTTCAAATTATACACACAGATGTAAACGACAGTCTTATAGAAACGCTATCAGCCAATCCCAGAACCCAGGTCCACACTCACGCCCCTGCATACTCCCTAGAAAGACGGATCCGTCGCCCACAGATAGAGACGGGCTCACCAATCGCACTCAAAATCCGCAGCCCGCTGACAGCTCTTAAGTCGCCCACAGTGCCAGCCCCGTGCCAAGGATCACCAGGGGCTCTGGAATGGGCAGGGGCCTTGTTCTCACTTCCTTTGGGTTGCTTTTTAGTTGTTTTGTTTATTGTTCTTAGAGTTATCACCTGCCCCTCTGTCTCTCTACCCAGCCCCCAAACCTACCCCCCAAGCCTCCACTGCGCATGTGTCCTACATCCCTCCTCCTCCTGGGTACCAGTAGGCGCTCCCGGGCGCTGGCGACGGAAGAGATGGAGCCGCGTCACGGGCACCCGGCCCCTTAAAATGCTGTTGGCTGGAGCCGCCTCCCTCCCTGCAGCCCGCGGCGGGGATGGAGTAAAGGGAGACCCGTCGACCTGGCCGCGGGTATCAGCGATGGAGTTAAAGCAATCTTTGTCCACACATCTGGAAGCCGAGAAGCCTCTGAGGCGCTATGGGGCGGTGGAGGAGACGGCATGGAAAGCAGAAGGACTGGGGAGAAGTGAGTACTGGGGCGGGGGGTGGAGGGGGGGCAGCCGGGATCAGTGCGCCCGAGCGGGTGGTCACGGGAGCCTGAGGAACGCCAGCAGCGGACCCAGGGAAGCGCCCCCGCAGCGGGACTGGCAGCGCAGGGGGGATGCGCAGCTCTGCGCAGCGACGCGCTCTCCTTGTGAACAAAAGGGGGAACCCTCCAGGCTGAACCTCACCGGGAGGCTCAGGAGATGGCCAGGCAGCTAAGGCAGGAGCTGGACTTGGAGTCCGGGATCCGTCAGTTCGCAGCTAGTCCTGGAAAGTCGGGTCTCTCCCGCAGCCCAGGGAGGAGGATCCTCTCTCCGCCTGGGCTGCGCCAGGGTGCTGGAGACGCAGGACCGTCCTGGAAAGCGCCCATGTCCCTGGAAGGGGGGAGTGTCCGCTGGGTTTCCGCTTGCTTTCTCCCCCCTGCGCGAGGTTTCGGGGTGCACCTAAAATTCTCACCTTTTCCTCCCCACCTTCCCTGGGTCGGGGTGGGAGGCTTGGGGCGGTGAGAGGGTCAGAAGATTAACCATGCACACACCGTTCTCCTTTCTCTCTCGACTAAGTCTGCTTGGGTACAACCCTGGAAGGCAGTTTCAAAATAGACCGGCCGTGTTTATTTACTGGTTCTTTCTGTGGTGTTTGGATGCCAACATTTCTAAATAAACGAGGGATTTTTGTTTTTCATTAATAGGATGCAGTAGTTCAAACTCCTGCCCTCAAAGAGTAGAGGCACCGTCAGGGGCTCCAGGGTTACTGGAGATCCCTGTAAACCCGGAGACTCCCCAGAGCCGCTGCTCTCACTTGGCTAGCCCACCAGGCTGGGAAGGAAAGGCCCTCTCGTCCTTCTCAGGGACCCTGCAGTTTCCTGCCTCGGCTCTGGGTCACTGCTGTGCGCTCTACTCCGGTACGGATCCCTGAACGATGTAGGGCTAAAGTATTGTGAATGTGATCTTCTCGTGTCCTCACCTAGTAGAAATCGTGTGTGCGCGCTCTCTTTGTCTATACCTGTAATTATCAATTCAGAAAATCTTCCTAAAAGGGCTCAACTGTGTTCTGATTCTGATGGGTTGAAGTTGAAATCACAATTGAATGTCTTAGTGGTTTATCAGCTAGGATGATGCCATGGCGCTGCCAACCTCTTTCCTTTTTTTTCCTCCTTTTTTTAACCTTGTTCCTTCTTTCTGCTTCATCCTGTCAAAACCCATTAACTTGGTGCGTTGGGATAATGTCAGGGCGTCAGGGCTGAGGGTCTCCATTTCTTTAATTTTTAAGCGCACATAGTAGGTGTCTATATTTATGGGGTACCTGAGATATTTTGATATAGGCATACAATGTGTAATAATCACATCAGGGTAAATGGGGTATCTATCATCCCAAGCATTTATCCTTTCTTTGTGTTACAAACAATCCAGTTATACTCTTTTTTTTAAAAAAAAAAAACCCAGCTGTGTCACTACTTATACTCTTGGTTTTTTGCTTGTTTGTTTGTTTTTTGAGACGGAGTTTCACTCTTGTTGCTCAGGCTGGAGTGCAATGGCACAATCTCAGCTCACCGCAACCTCCGCCTCCCGGATTCAAGCGATTCTCCTTCCTCAGCCTCCAGAGCAGCTGGGATTACAGGCACCTGCCACCACGCTCAGCTAACTTTTGTATTTTTAGTAGAGACGGGGTTTCACCGTGTTGACCAGGCTGGTCTTGAACTGCTGACCTCAGGTGATCTGCCTGCCTTGGACTCCCAAAGTGCTGGGATTACAGGTGTGAGCCACCGTACCCAGCCTTTTTTAGTTATTTTTAAATGTACAATAAATTGTTGACTGTAGCTACCCTGTTGTGCTATCAGATACTAGATCTTATTCATTCTACCTATATTTTTGCACCCATTAACTACCTCTATGCCCCCACCTCCCAATACCCCCCCAGCCTCTGGTAACCATCATTCTACTCTGTATCTCCATGAGGGTCTCTGTTTCTTATAAGCTCAAAATAATCTCAACAGCGGCTGCCTTTTTTTTGCCAGATTACCATGTACTGAGAACTTTATTTATTTATTTATTTTTGAGACAGAGTTTCACTCTTGATGCCCAGGCTGGAGTGCAATGGTGTGATCTTGGCTCACTGCAACCTTCACCTCCCAGGTTCAAGTGATTCTCCTGCCTCAACTTCCCGAGTAGCTGGAATTACAGGCATATGTCACCACACGCAGCTAATTTTTGTATTTTTAGTAGAGACAGGGTTTCTCTATGTTGGCCAGGCTGGTCTCAAACACCCGACCTCAGGTGATCCACCTGCCTTGGCCTCCCAAAGTGCTGGGATTACAGGCGTGAGCCACTGTGCCTGGCCTGTACTGAGAACTTTAAATGCATCATTTCATTTAGAAATGACGTCCTGAAGAATCCTTTGAACCCAGGAGGTGGAGGATGCGGTGAGCCAAGATCTCGCCATTGCACTCCAGCCTGGACAAGAGCAAAACTCCGTCTCAAAAAAGAAAGAAAGAAGAAAGGAAAGAAAGAAAAGACCTCCTCCTGCAGTACTAAGACTCTCCTTGCACAGATTAAAAAAAAAAAAAAAAAAAAAACTGGTGCTTGTTAGGTGATCTGACAGTTATGTTGGCCTTCTCTTCCCGGTTCTTCCCGGAGTCAGGAAAAGCTGGGTTGAGAGGGCGGAAAAAAAAAAAAGACAGTTACGTGGCAGAACCAGGTTCAATCCCGGGTCTGTTGGACCCCAGAGCCTCCTTTTAACATGAAGGTTTATTGCTTTCACGGTTTCAGAAAACTTCCTAAGTCTATTGAGATAGTTGCAGAACATACTCAGTGATTTTATAAATATGTGGCAGCCTTGTTGGTCTCTGAAGCTTACAGAGGCCTTGAAAAAATGATGGGTCCATGCAGAATAGAAGCTGTTGACATGAGTGCTGCTTTGAAGGTTCACTCTGCCTTGCTGGCTATGTGACTTTAGGAGTACTTGCTAAGCCTCACGCTGCCTTCATTTTCTGAAAATAGAGATAATAATAGTACCTACCTTATGGCTTTATTGTGAATACTAAATAAGATGATGCATGTGGAACTCAAGTGCTCAATATATATTGTTTACTTGCATTCTGTTAGTGCACCACATTTATAGAAAGAACCTGCTTTTAGTCTTTGCAAGGAATTATGTAAAGCAACACTCTGGACTAAACCTGCAATATTGGTCAGTTCCCTAATAATGCTCTTATAGCTTTTCTGTTTTGCTTTGAGACAGAGTCTCGCTCTGTTGCCCAGGCTGGAGTGCAGTGGCGTGATCTCTGCTCACTGCAACCTTTGTCTCCTGGATTCAAGCAATTTTCCTACCTTAGCCTCATGAGTAGCTGGGATTACAGGCGCCCGCCACCACACCCAGCTAATTTTTGCACTTTTAGTAGAGACGGGATTTCACCAAGTTGGCCAGGCTGGTCTTGAACTCCTGAACTCAGGCGATCTGCCTGCCTCAGTCTCCCAAAGTGCTGGGATTACAGGCGTGAGCCACCTCACCTGGCCATAGCTTTTTATATTCTTACCACTTTATAAGAAAAAAATTGAAACATGCAGGAAATTTGCAACAAGCACCCAATTTATAGCAGTTTCATTCCTGAAATTTTTGTACTTCTAAGTCGTATGGGCTGCATACTGTTAAAAGTCTGGTAGAAAGCCTTCTCACCCTCTGTTTCAAACCATCAAAGACTTAGTCTTGCTTCCTAGTCAAAGGCAAGAGGAACAGCTCCTGATCTGCGGTTGTGTGGATCCTCAAATCAGGTTTTTCTTTTTTCTATCTCTGCTCACTGCAACTTCCGTCCCCTGGATTCAAGCAGTTTTTCCTACCTCAGCCTCCTGAATAGCTGGGAATACAGGCACCTGCTGCCACGGCCATCTAATTTTTGTAGTTTTAGTAGAGAGGGGTTTTCACTATGTTGGTCAGACTGGTCCTGAACTCTGGACCTCAGGTGATCTGTCCACCTTGGCTTCCCAAATTGCTGGGATTACAGGCATAAGCCACCGTGCCTGGCAAAACTTGAAATTCTTAAAACACAGATTCAGAGTCTACGTTTTGAAATTTGAATCTGGCAAGTTTTGTTTTCTAGACTCTTTTATTGGGGAGGGGGACAAGGCTGGAGTGCAGTGGCGCAATCTCAGTTCACTGCCAACCCCCGCCTCCCATGTGCAAGTGATTCTCCCTCCTCAGCCTCCCAAGTACCTGGGATAATAGGCGCACACCTCCAAGCCCGGCTACTTTTTGTATTTTTAGTAGAGACGGAGTTTCACCATGTTGGCCAGGCTAGTCTCGAACTCCTGGCCTCAAGTGATCCCAAAGGCTGAGATTACAGGCGTGAGCTATTACCCCAGCCTATTTTCTAGACTCTTATTTGCAACCAGGTGGTGTTTGATTAAAGCTTTTTGGAACACTCTTTCAACTCCAAGGGTATCTATGGATCCATTCCATAAAGCCTGGGCCCTCCATTTATTTATTAATGAAGTGTGAAAAACAGTATTTTTGTTTCTGTGGCATGACAATTGCCAAGCCAATGTTGTAATGCATGAAATGCTGGAGAAAAGAAGAGTCCCCTTAAAAAGAAGGCATGCTCTGTTTAACTTCCACACATTTTTAAATATTTTATGTTAAACACTGAGTAGGTGTAAATTAAACAGCATTGAAGAGGGGAGGGAGATTGCGGAACTGGTCTTTTTTAGTTAAGGTTGTGTTGACTGCTATTTTTAATTTTAACTATAGTTTTTAGATAAAAGATATATAATGTACTGTAGCTGAGAAGCAAAGAAGGAACGTTTTCAAGTTAGGCTGAATGAGTTCAAACCAGTCCCATTCAGCTGTCACTTGGTAGATTTGCAACTCTGGGAAAATTACTCAACATCTCTGAGTGTCAGTTTCCTCATCTGTGAAATGGGGTAATTGTCGTAATAGGCACTTGGGACTCTTGGAAGATTAGATGAGATATGTATATAGTGCATTTAGCATAGGGCCTCGCATGCTCAATCAAGGCTGAATGATTGTCATAGGAGGACAGAAGAGGATGGCCCCCAGCAGTATTTGCAGAGGTTATTTCAAGCTCTCCAGTTACAACTATTCATTGCTTCCATTTCTTAGTAAATTCTGGATAATGATTGTGTACATATTGCTTTCCTTATGGGAACGCATGGGGAAAGAAAGGCTTCTGCACCCTTACAAACCATCCAGTATTTTCTCCTTTGAGAAAGATTCAGAGTAATTGCTCCCAGCCACTTTTGACAGCATTTTTTCACTAGCAGGGAGGTTTTTTTTCCTCTGCTCAGTGGGAAAATGTATAGTGACATTTCAGCATGGTTAGATATATACAAATACTGCTTTCAACCAAGTGTAATTAATTGAGGGAGACATGCAGACAAGGTGCCTTTTGAAAAAGCGCAGAGCTTTTCGGAAACATACTTATCTGCTGTTGTGGCCGTTTCTTGATAGATTTGAATGTGTCTTAAAGGATGATCAAGATTTTGGACAGGGGAAGTAGAGGAGATGGGAATGGGGGAGGGGAATACCATGAGAGGTAATAGCATCAACTGGCCAGGTGCGGTGGCTCACACCTATAATCCCAGAGCTTTGGGAGGCAGAGCTGGGCAGATCACTTGAGTTGGAAACCAGCCTGGCCAACATGGTGACACCCCATCTGTACTAAAAATACAAAAATTAGCCAGGCGTGGTGGTGTGCGCCTGTAATCCCAGCTGCGTCATGGTAGCTTGAGGTGAGAGAATCGTTTGAACTCAGGAGGCAGAGGTTGCAGTGAGCCAAGATCGCACCACTGCACTCCAGCCTGGGTGACAAAGCATGACTTCATCTCAAAAAAAAAAAAAAAAAAAAAGCATAAACAAAGGCATAGCGGTGGAAATAAATGCTCTGTGAGTAGGAGGTTGGAATAAAGTGGAAAGCTCAAACTGCAATCTTTCTATAAGCCCAGGGGAGATGACTGTTATTTAAAAGTTCACGGTTGTGTACTGACTAACAATCAGATCATTAAACTGGCCAGCGTTTCAGGTTTCATAAAAAGTGTGGAGATTGAAATCATGCAAATTGCTGGCAATCTATGTAACAGATTCTTGGGGAAGGTTTTGAACAATTTTCTTCTATTTGATTACATCTGCTCATTTTATTATTTTATTTTGGTTTTGCATTATTTTCTTTTTTTCTGATTCTAGAAGTAATACACGTACTTTATAAAAAAATTTGAATTCATCTGAAATATGAAAATAAAATGTGAAAAATGACCATCATCTGCTCCCCAGATCCCATTAATTCATTCCATAAATAGGTACTGAGTGCCTTAGAAGTGTCAGGCAGTGTTCTAGAGGCTGCAGGTACAGACTTCAGAAAGACCAAGTCCTGCCCATGTGAAGCCTCTGTTTAAGAAGAATCAAGACCTGCGGTGAGAGTGAAGGTGTCAAATAATAATAATACACAAGTAAGATGGTTTAGGTTATAATAAGTGTTACATGGGAATTAATAGGGGAAGGATATTTTTCATCTGGAGTTCAGGAATTGCTTCTCTAAGGAAGTAACATTTTGCTGTATAAATAGCAGAAATCCAGGCAGTAAATGTAAAGGCCTTGGTGTGCTAGATGAAGAGACAGAAGGCCAGGGTGGCTGGAATCCAGGGAGTCAGGGTGAAGGGCAGGTAAATCAGAGGGGAGCCAGACTAGGTAGGGCCTTTTAGGTCATGGTTAAAGCAAACAAAAGGTCTGAAATTTATTCTCATTTCAGGAGAAACTGCTGAAAAATTTTAAGCAAGGAAATAACATGAGTTCTTATGTTTTTCATGGTTTTTTGTTTGTTTGTTTTTGAGATAGGGTCTTGCTTGTCACCCAGGCTGGAGTGCAGTAGTAAGATCATGGCTCACTGCAGCTTCGACCTCCTGGGCTCAAGAGATTCTCCTGCCTCAGCCTCCTGGGTAGCTGGAACTAAAGGCATAAATGCCACCACACCCCATTAATTTTTTTTTTTTTAGATGGAATCTCACTCTGTTGCCCAAGCTGGAGTACAGTGGCGCGATCTGGGCTTGCTGCAACCTCTGCCTCCTGGGTCCAAGCAATTCTGCCTCAGTCTCCTGAGTAGCTGGGATTACAGGAACCCATCACCATGCCTGGCTACTTTTTGTATTTTTAGTAGAGATGGGGTTTCTCCATGTTAGCCAGGCTGATCTCAAACTCCTGGCCTTAAATGATCCACCAGCCTCAGCCTCCCAAAATGCTTGGATTACAGGCGTGAGCCACCATACCTGGTATCTCTGTTAATTTTTGAATTTTTTATAGAGATTGGGTTTTGCCATGTTTCCCAGGCTGGTCTTGAACTCCTGGGCTCAAAAACAATCTGCCTGCCTCCGCCTCCCAAAGTGCTGGGACTACAGGCAAGAGCTACTGTGCCCGGGCTGGTTTTCATTTTTAAAAGTTCATGTTTGCTACTAGAGGGGGAATAAGGCCATAGTGGGACAAATGATCAATGCAAGCAGCATTTGATGTAGTCCGTGATTCCTTCCTAACGAATTTTATTTTGAAGAAGTGGTGGCAATTTCCTTGACTGTGAAAGGTGTGACAAGGGCCCCATGGGCTGACCTCTGAGAGATTAAGCTCTGGGTTAAGAATTAGGAGAGGGGGCTGGGTGCGGAGGCTCACACCTGTAATCCCAGCACTTTGGGAGGCCAAGGCGAGTCAGGCAGATCACGAGGTCAGGAGATCGAGACCATCCTGGCCAACCTGGTGCAACCTCATCTCTACTAAAATACAACAAATTAGCCAGACGTGGTGGTGCGCACCTGTAGTCCCCAACTACTCTGGAGGCTGAGGCAGGGGAATCGCTTGAACCCAGGAGGCAGAGATTGCAATGAGCCGAGATCATGCCACTGCACTCCAGCCTGGCTACAGAGAAAGACTCCGTCTCAACCAAAAAAAAAATTAGGAAAGGGATAGAATCTGCACTGTCTCTGGATAGGCAACTGACTCTGTAAATTATTGCAAAACTATCATAACAGGGATATAAATATTATGAATATGATAATATCTAGAATGTACTTTGAATAAGCCCAATTATTTGCACAGTTGGGTAATGTTTGCTCATAACTTTGTACATAACTTTGTCTTATTTTTGTTAGAGTTTCATTCTCATGTGTTAATTGAAGAGAAAAAATTAATCATGGCTATTCTTGGACTGATTAGTTATTAAACACATCTTAATAATAATATCCATTCAATGAGTTTTAGCTATGAACTTCAGCTTATTACATTCTCATAACAGCCCTGTGACATAGGGAGAATTATTATTCCCATTTTAAACATGGGGAAGCCGAGGTTTCAGGAGGTGAAGAAACTTGCTGAAAGGGATAAAGCTAGAAGGTGGTAGAGATGGAGCCCGATGCTAAGCCCTCGCTGCCTCTAGATGTTCCTACACACTCTCTGTTATTGCTGGTTCAGTGCTGGATGCTGTAGAGATAGAGACGGAATAAAACAGTATCTCAGGCTTCACTCTGAAAAGGTTTACAGATTTGGGGAGTGGGAGACACAGCTATAAAGGACACCACAGGACCGGGCATGGTTGCTCACACCTGTAATCCCAGCACTTTGGGAGGACGAGGCAGGTGGATCACTTGAGGTTAGGAGTTCAAGACCAGCTTGAGCAACATGGTGAAACCTCAGCTCTACTAAAAATACAAAAATTAGCCAGGTGTAATGGTGTGCATCTGTACTCCCAGCTACTCGGGAGGCTGAGGCAGGAGGATCACTTGAACCCGGGAAGCGGAGGTTGCAGTGAGGCGAGATTGCACCACTGGACTCCAGCCTGGATGATACAACAAGGTCTGAGACCATGTCTCAAAAAAACCGCCACAGGCCGGGCGCGGTGGCTCTCACCTGCAATCCCAGCACTTTGGGAGGCTAAGCCGTGGAGGATTGCTTGAGCCCAGGAGTTTGAGACCAGCCTGGGCAATGTGGCTAAACCCTGTCTCTACCAAAAATACAAAAAATTCGCCAGATATGGTGGTGTGCCTGGGGTTCTAGCTACTTGGGAGACTGAGGTGGGAGAATCGCTTGAGCCTGGGGGGCAGAAGCTGTGATGAGCCAAGATGGCACCGCTGTACTCCAACCTGGGCAACAGTGAGGCCCCATCTCAAAAAAAAAAAAAAATCCTGCTAAATGAAAAGTACAAGTGTGGGCTGGGCACGGTGGGTTATGCCTGTAATCCCAGCACTATGGGAGGCCGATGCGGGTGGATTGTCTGAGGTCAGGAGTTTGAGACCAGCCTGGCCAACATGGTGAAAACCTGTCTTTACTAAAAATACAAAAAGTTAGCCAGATGTGGTGGTGCACGCCTGTGATTCCGCTACTCGGGAGACTGAGGCATGAGAATCACTTGCATTCAGGAGGTGGAGGTTGCAGAAATCATACCACTGCACTCCAGCCTGGATGACTGAGTGAGAATCTGTCTCAAAACAAACAAACAAACAAACAAACAAACAAAACTGTGAAATGAGGGAAGAAACTGGCTCTGACTGGGGAACCAGGCCAACAGCAAAGATGGGTGTTTGCATTCGGCCTGAAAGCTAATCAGGGTTTCAAAAGGGGAATACAGGACAGAAGGCCATTTCAGGTGAGCTGTCTGCCATAGGCACAGAGGTGGAGCTTCCAAAGGCCAGGGTTGAGGCACCAGCTTTGTTTTTCTTTCCCCTAGGCTTAATGCATCTCTACCAAAAATTAAAAAATTAGCCAGGCATAGTGGCATGCATCTGTAGTCCCAGCTACTCAGGAGGCTAAGGCAGGAGGATCACCTGAACCCAGGACGCAGAGGTTGCAGTAAGCTGAGGTTGCTCCACTGGACTCCAGCCTGGACAACACAGCAAGACCTGAGACCCTGTTTCAAAAACAAACAAAAAAACACCACAGGCCGCGCGCGGTGGCTCTCACCTGTAATCCCAACACTTTGGGAGGCCGAAGTGGGGAGGATCCCTTGAGCCCAGGAGTTTGACACCAGCCTGGGCAATGTGGCAAAACCCTGTCTATACCAATGTTTCTTTCCCCGTTAATGGATCCTGGGACTGCCTGGTTCACTTATGTGAATGGGCTTGGGGGCTGGTTGGAAGCCAGCACAGGTAAAGGTTCTCTTTTAGTGACACCTTTTAGAACTTCACTCACAAGTTCCCCAAAACATGCTTACCATACAATCCATTCATTTCTTCACTATTCCTTTATTGTGAGCGCCTCCTATGCACTCCTCAGAACAGAGCTAGAGGAGTCCTGACTCCACCCTTAAGAAATTCCCTGTCCTACTATGGTCCCTCTGCTGCTTCCTAGCACTGTGATCTTGGACAGTTGGCCTAACTTCCCTAAGCCTCAATTTCTTCACCTGTAAAATGGGTATAATGATTCCTTTAATCCCCTGAGAATTAAATAGAATAATGCCAGGAAAGCATGGTGACGAATACATTTCACTAAATGTTATTGATGGTAGCAATATGAAGGCTCAGCTCGGCTTAGCAGACGACATTTATTAAGAAATGCCTGCCAGCCTGGGTGAGAGGAGCTGGCCTCATAGTATGAGTAAGTGGTGGCCCTATCACTGAAAAGTGGATGATTTCTAGGGTATTGGTTATAGGTGTGGGCTTCTGAGTCAGAGAGCCTTTTTTTGAGGCCTGGCTGTGCCATGTGCTGGCTCTGGACTTCAAATGAATTATTTCACCTTTTTTTTGCCACTGCCTCAATCTTTTGCTGTTTGTACCTGTTCTCAATAACCATAAGGAATTATATAAATCTGAAGAAGTTTCTAAGTCAGTTTTTGAGATGGGGTCTTGCTCCATTGCCCAGGCTGGAGTGCAGTGGCACAACTACAGCTCTTCTTGCAGCCTCAACCTCCAGGGACCAAGTAAGCCTCCCACCTCAGCCTCCCAAGTAACTGGAACTACAGGTGCACATCACCACACCTGGCTAATTTAAAAAAATTTTTTTTTCTTTTTTTCTATTTTTTTATCTTTTTATTTTTAAAATTTTTTTTTGTAGAGATGGGGTCTTGGTATGTTGCCGAGGCTGGTCTTGAACTCCTGGCCTTAAGCAATCTTTCTGTCTTGGCCTCCCAAAGTGCTGAGATATAGGCATAAGCTACCATGCCTGGCTATTTCACCTCTTGAGCTTTGGTTTGTGCAACTATACAACAGCAATAGTAATAGTATCTACTTAGGATAGCTGAGAATTCCTTGAGACACAGATTGGAAATCATTCAGTACAGAGGCCAGTATGTGACACATGTTTAGTAAACGCTAATTATTATATTATTGACTTTACAACTATGGCAACAGACACATAAAAATGTAAACTCAATAAGAGTGTGTATGTAGGGGGCTGGGGGCGGGGCAGCTAATGGAGCAAAGAGGAGGGGCTTAGCCCAACCCTGGTGCTCCTGAAAGCTTTCCCAAAGAGCTGAACCTTAATAAGAAAGAGGAGAAGGAAATACATACATGGAGTCACCATTAATCATTAGGAAAAAACAAATGGAAACCTCACTGAGATATCACTATGCAGCCACTGGAAAGGCTAAAATTAAAAGGACTAATCATACTAAGTGCTGGAGAGGATGCAGAGCAACTGGCACTCTCATGCCCTTCTAGTGGGAATGTCACATCGGCGGAGAAATGGCTTGGCAATATATTAAAAATTTAAAAATACACCATTCATAAGACCCAGATGCTGAACTGCTGGGTATTTACCCAGGAGAAATGAGAGCATGGGTCTCTCCAAATATTTGTACACAATGTTCTTAGCAGCTTTTTAAAGAATAGCCCCCAAATGAAAACAACCCAACTGTGGTATAACCATACAATAGAATGCTTCTCAACAGTAAAAAGGAACAGACTAAAGATACACTACATGGATGGATCTCAAAATCATGCTGAGTGAAAGAAGTGAGAAAGAAAAGAGTACATACTATATGAGGCCACTGACATAAAATTATTTTTAAAATGAAAACTACTGTATAGAAACAGAAAGTAAATGAGACCCTGACTCTACAAAAATAAAAATTAAAAAGTTAGCTAGGCATAGTAGCCCATGCCTATGATGCCAGCTACTCAGGAGGCTGAGGCAGAAGAATGGCTTGAGCCCAGGAGTTCAAGACCAGCCTGGGCAACATAGCAAGACCCTGTCTTTACAGAAAAATTTTTAAAAAATTAACTAGGTGAGATGATGTACACCTGTAGTTCTAGCTACCTGGCAGGGCTGAGGTGGGAGAATTGCTTGAACCTCATAGTTTGAGGCTGCAGTGAGCTCTGACTGTACCACTGCACTCCAGCCTGGGCAACAGAGTGAGACTGTCTCTAAAAAAATATAAGAAGAAAGAAAATGATGGTAAGAAATAACACACATGGAGCACTTCCTATGTGCCTACTCTATGCATGATTTACATGCATCCTCTCTCCTTACAAAACATCCTATGAAATGAGGCACAATAGAGCCATTTATTGCTCCGTTTTACAGATGAGAAAACTGAGGCTTAGAGAGATTAAGCAGTTAGCCCAATGTCACTCCATTGATAAGTGGTAGGGCTAAGATTTCAAACCAGCACAGGTTGACTTAATTCTGCTGCCTTCCTGATTTCCTGGGATTAGTTGAAGCTGACATTGATATAGATGCTTAATTCAGCTAGAGACGTCTCCATATTTCTTAGAACAGATTCTGTTTTCTAGCTCATTAATTTCCTTTTCCATTACAAACACGCCCCTTGTAAGCTTGAGGACTACAACTCACCCCTTCAGAGTGCCTTCAGGGTCAAACTGGAGTGGAAGTTGAAGACATTCACAAAAATGCAGCAGAAGAGCCTTTCTGTTTTGAAGACTTATAGCTTGACAGATAAAGGCTTTCTTTTTTTTTTTTTAATAGTATATATTTTTTAAGACGGGTTTCACCACGTTGGTCAGGCTAGTCTTGAACTCCCGACCTCCGATGATCCACCCACCTTGGCCTCCAAAGTGCTTGGATTATAGGTGTGAGCCACCATGGCCGGCCAAAGCCTTTCTTTAAATGATCAAGAAGGATTCCTTGGTCAATATAGGGGCATATAAGTGTAATGTTTCAGAACAGGAGCTCTGCCTGCATTTGAATCCTGGCTTTACCATTTCATAATACTTGTGTGACCTTGGGCTGGTTACTTAACCCCTCTGAATTTCAGTTTTCTCATCCATAAAACGGGGATAATAATAGGATCTGCCTTAAAGGCTGTATTACTCCGTTTCACCCTGCTATAAAGATACTATCTGAGACTGGGTAATTTATAAAGAAAAGAGATTTAATTGACTCACAGTTCCATCTGGCTGGGGAGGCCTCTGGAAACTTACAGTCATGTCGGAAGGCGAAGGAGAAGCAAGTACCTTCTTCACAAGGTGGCAGGAAAGAGAGACAGAGAAGAGGGAAACACCAGACACTTATCAAACAACCAGATCTCGTGAGAACTCAGCCAATATCATGAGAACAGCATGGGGGAAACCGCCCCCATGATCCAATTACCTCCCACCAGGACCCTCCCTCCATGAGTGGGGATTACAATTCGGATCACAATTCAAGAGGAGAATTGAGTGAGAACACAGCCAAAGCAAATCAAAGGCTAATTAAGAAGATTCAATGAAATAACATGTGAAAACCCTTCAGAGTCTGGTGCTCTCAGTAAATGGTGGCGATCATGTTAACAGATGACGATGTGAAGTGGGAATTGACCAGCTAGTATCTGAACAGTTGGGAGAGAAGGAGAAGAGGGAAGTTAAATTTAAGTGGGTGAACCAGCCTCGAGGAAGAATGGAGGTGTCGATGAGCGTGGAGATTTCTGGAGGTGTGCATGAGCTTGGCTGCATTAGAGGAGTCGTGAGATACAAGGGATGGTTTGGATTAAAAAAGGGCTGGCAATTATGGGGTCATTGAGGGACAAGGGACAGAGGGAAAGGAAGTAGCATTTGTTTTTTTTTGAGATGGAGTCTCGCTCTCGTTGCACAGGCTGGAGTGCAGTGGCGTGATTTTGGCTCACTGCAACCTCTACCTCCCACATTCAAGCGATTCTCCTGCCTCAGCCTCCTGATTATCTGGGATTACAGGTGCCCACCACCACACCTGGTTAATTTTTGTATTTTTAGTAGAGATGGGGTTTCACCATGTTGGCCAGGCTGGTCTTGAACACCTGACCTCAGGTGATCCACCTTCCTCAGCCTCCCAAAGTGCTGGGATTACAGGCATGAACCACTGCATCTGGCCAGAAGTAGCATTTTAGGAAGGCTTGTCTGGAAATGGTGGCCCACTGCATGCAGAGTCAGGGGCCCTGCGAATAAGAAGGTCAGCTAGAAGGGTTTGGAATTATCTCATCATGAGGGCTGGATGTCCAAATATCCATCGCAGGGCTGGAGTCTACAAGAACAGTGGCTTTGAAAGAAGAGGCTGATCAGAAATCTTGAAGGGAAAAGACCATAGTAGTAGTTGATTATATCTCAGAAAGAAAAAAGTCTTCTAAGTGTTTGCAATGTGATAGGCAAGGAAAATCCCTGTAGTTAGCCTGAGGTCTTAACCATTTAAAAATATCAGCATCCAGGCACGGTGGCTCATGCCTGTAATTGGAGCACTTTGGGAAGCCCAGGTGGCCGGATCACTTGAGCTCCAGGGTTCAAGACCAGCCTGGGCAACGTGGCAAAATCTCCTCTACCAAAAATATAAAAATTAGCTGGGCATGGTGGTGCAAGCCTATAATTCCAACGACTCAGGAGGCTGAGACATGAGAATTGCTTGAACCCGGGAGGTAGAGGTTGCAGTGAGCTGACATTGTACCACTGCACTCCAGCCTGAGCAACAGAGTGAGACTGTCTCAAAAAAAAAAAAAAATTGTTTCTGATGCTGCCATGAAATTAACATGTTTGCCTTCAGCATTGAGAGAAAGATGCAAGATTTTCAGATCAGATACAAAGTAACAAGAATAGTTACCATGAATGGGAACCCACAGCCAACTGACAGTGTTGTGACTAGTACAGGCTGGGCAAGGTGCTTTACATACCTTAACTTTTGAGTCTTAGATGCCAGCATAGGTGAGGTGCAGCATTTCAAAGTAAATCACACCTTTCTGAAACAACAGAAACAAAAAACAAGGCCCCATTAAATAGACTAGTCCATTGAGCACGACTGGCAATAGCAAAGACGTGGAATCAACCTAGAGGCCCATCAATGGATTGGTTAAAGAAAATGTGGTACATATACACCATGCAATACCATCAGCCATCAAAAAGAACAAAATCATGGACTTTGCAGCAACATGGATGCAGCTGGAGGCCATTATCCTAAATGAATTAATGTGTGTTCTCACTTATAATTGGGAGTTAAACATCGGGTACAGACGGACATAAAGATGGGAACAGCAGACAATGGAGACTACGAGAAGGAGGGAGCAGGAGGGAAGGATTGAAACACTACCTATTAGGTACTTTGCTCATTACCTGGGTGATGGTTCCATCCAGACACCAAATCTCAGCATCATGAAATATACCCTTGTGACAAACCTGCATATGTACCTTCTGAATCTAAAATAAAAGTTGAATATTTTTTTCTTTAACTTTTTTTTGAGATGGAGTTTCACTCTTGTCACCCAGGCTGGAGTGCAATGGCGTGATTTCCGCTCACTGCAACCTCCGCCTCCCAGGTTCAAGTAATTCTCCTGCCTCAGCCTCCCGAGTAGCTGGGACTATGGTGCATGCCACCACACCTGGCTAATTTTTGTATTTTTACTAGAGATGGGCTTTCACCATATTGGTCAGGCTGGTCTCAAACTCCTGACCTCAGGCGATCCTCCCACCTTGGCCTCCCAAAGTGCTGGGATTACAGGCGTGAGCCACTGCACGCAGCTAAAAAATGTAAAAAATACATATAGAGGGACAGGGGGCTCACTATGTTGCCTAGGGTGGTTTTGAACTCCTGAACTCAAGCAATTCTCCTGCTCGGCCTCCCAAAGTGCTAGTATTACAAGCACTTAATTTTGGCCACCACGCCCAGCCAAAGATTGAAATTTCAAAAAATGGTAAATATACGGGTCCACTTTAAAGACTTTCTAATTTCATGCAGAAAACAGGGTCATAAGAGACACTGTTCAGTGTTACAGCCTTTTTGGAAAGCAATAAGATAATATTCATTCAATATAAAATGCTCTTAAGTTTTGACCAAGAAATCCCACTCCTGGGAGTCTTTTTTTTTTTTTTTTTTTTTTTTTTTGGATTCTCTGTTGCCCAGGCTGGAGTTCAGTGGGGCCAGCTCAGCTCACTGCAACCACAGCCACCCAGGCACAAGTAATTCTCCCACCTCAAACTTCCAAGTAGTGGGGATTATAGGCATGCACCACCATGGCCAGCTAATTTTTGTATTTTTAGTAGAGACAGAGTTTCGCCATGTTGGCCAGGCCGGTCTCTAACTCCTGACCTCAAGCGATCCACCAGCCTTGAACTCCCAAAGCACTGGGATTACAGGCGTGAGTCACTGCGCCCGGCCCCTCTTCTGGGATTCTATCCAATGTAAATAAAAACACCTATGTGCAAAAAACTGGCGGTAGAGGCGCATCAGGAGAAGAATGGTGGAATAATTTATTATTCGTCTGATGTGAAATACTATGTGGATGTTAAAGAAGAATAAATTAGAACAATAATAGTTGTTTTAGAGATATCATTGAAGGAGAAAAATGAAAAATGGGATCCAGGAAAATGTATGTAACAGGATCTCCATTCTTTGTGTGTGTGTGTGTGTGTGTGTGTGAGAGAGAGAGAGAGAGAGAGAGAGAGAGAGAGAGAGACAGAGTCTCACACTGTTGCCCAGGCTGGAGTGTAATGGCATGATCTCGGCTCACTGCAACCTCTGCCTCCCAAGTTCAAGCAATTCTCCTGCCTCAGCCTCCCAAGGAGCTGGGACTATAGGCATGTACCACCACGCCCAGCTAATTTTTGTATTTTTAGTAGAGACGGGGTTTCCCCATGTTGACCAAGCTGGTCTTGAACTCCTGATCTCAGGTGATGCACCCACCTTGGCCTCTCAAAGTGCTGGATTACAAGCGTCAACCACCGTGCCAGTCGAAGGTTTCAACATAGACATTTTGGGGAGAGGTAAACATTCAACCTATAGGATCCTCTTTCATGCAGGTGGTAATTAAGATAGCTGGACACTAAATATCTGTCCAGGCCGTACTCCAGAGGTGAAATGCATCTGGCAGTTGGCTCTTAAAAGTGGCCGTCGGCCGGGCACGGTGGCTCACGCCTGTAATCCCAGCACTTTGGGAGGCCGAGGCGGGCAGATCTCGAGGTCAGGAGATCAAGACCATTCTGGCCAACATGGTGAAACCCCGTCTCTACTAAAAATTCAAAAAATTACCCGGGCATAGTGGCGCGCACCTGTAGTCCCAGCTACTCGGGAGGCTGAGGCAGGAGAATCGCTTGAACCCAGGAAGCGGAGGTTGCAGTGACCGGAGATGGCGCCATTGCACTCCAGCCTGGGCGACCAGAGCGAGACTCCGTCTCAAAAAAAAAAAAAAAAAAGTGGCTGTCATTTTGACAAGGAACGAAAATGCTTAAATGGTTTGCATTTTGGTTCCGCTTGGTTCTTCCCACACTGAATCTATAAGACCGCTTCACCCACTCGGTGTTTGCAGTGCTGTCTTAGTGCTGGAGACCCGACAGCCGCGGCTGCAGGCTTCATCCGTCTTCATCCTGTTTAAATAGACATCGCGAAGGCGTCCCTGGAGTACATCCTGCTGGTTAAATCCAGCACAAACGACATCCTGAAGAGAGCAGCTCCGCTGGGGCCCAGGAGGCCGGGCTGGCATTGAGGAGAAGAGAGGGCCATTTTCCTAGAGCTCAGCTCTGCCTCACACAGAGCTTTGTTATTTCTCAAATGCTGATCCGGAGCTGGGACTACGTATGCTTTATAGGTCTTCTCTTCTGAGATAGAGAATTTTTTTTTAATTGTGGTGCAATTTACATGATGTAAAATTCACCATTGGCCGGGCACTTGGCTCACACCTGTAATCCCACCACTTAGGGAGGCTAAGGTGGGCAGATGACCTGAAGTCAGGAGTTTGAGACCAGCCTGGTCAACATGGCAAAACCCCGTCTCTACTAAAAATGAAAAACATTAGCCAGGCCTGGTGGCCCGCCCCTGTCATTCCAGCTACTTGGGAGGCTGAGGTGGGAGAATTGCTTGAACACGGAAGGTGGAGCCTGCAGTGAGTCAAGATGGTGCCACTGCATTCCAGCCTGGGTGACAGAGGAGACTCTGTCTCAAAAAGAAAAAAGATAAAATAAAATAAACCATTAACTATTTTATAGTGTATAATCTACCATACAGTGTACTGGCATTTAGTACATTCACAGTGTTGTACAATTTTACTTCTGTCCAGTTCCAAGACATTTCTATGCCCTAAAAGGAAACCCTGTACCCATAAAGCAGTTCCTCCTCATGCAACCATGACAGAGAAAAAGATTTCTTTTCCTCACCCATCACTAGGTTCATGGTTGAGACTCATTACAAAAGATAGATTAACAACAGAGAAGCATAATGAATTCATTCTTTGGAAGTTTTACATGACTCAGGAATGAAGACCCAGGCTGGGTATGATGGCTTACACCTGTAATCCTAGCACTTTGGGAGGCTGAGGCAGGAGGATTGCATGAGGCCGGGAGCTCGAGACCAGCCTGGGCAACATAGTGAGATCCTGTCTCTACAGAAAAATTTAAAAATGTTAGCTGAGGGGAGTGGTGTGTGCTTGTGGTCCTAGTTACTCCAGAGGCTGTGGCTGGAGGTCACTTGAGCCTGGGAGGGGGAGGCTGCAGTTCACTGTGACTGCATTACTGCACCCAGCCATGGCGACAGAGGGAGGCTGGTGACTGCCTCCTGTAATCCTAGCACTTTGGGAGGCTGAGGCAGGCAGATTACTTGAGATCAGGAGTTCAAGACCAGCCTGGTCAACATGGCAAAACCCCACCTTTACTAAAAATACAAAAATTAGCCTGGCATGGTGGTGGGTGCCGTAATTCCATCTACTGTGAAGGTTGGGACACAAGAATCACTTGAACCCAGGCGGTGGAGGTTGTAGTGAGCCGACTTCATGCAACTGCACTCCAGCCTGGGCAACAGAAGGAGACTTTGTCTCAAACAAACAAAACAAAAAAGCATTGGCAATAAAATTGTGTTGGATGTGCTGGAGATAAAGCCAAGAAAAACACCATCACGAGCTTCCCAAAGCATAAAGAAATCTCCCCATGCAAAGTGGACTTGATTTTTCTTAAGGTATTCCTGCCCAGAAAGATTCCTACTTCATACAAATCAAAGTGAATGAGAAAGTGTCACTTTCACTTATAACAAAGAAAATGCTCCAGGTAGATGACTAGAAATACCCTCCCAGCAACAGCCCTCTACTCTGCTACCAAAATACGGGGGATTTGTGTCAGTGCAGAGGCCACAGATGGTAAGGTTTCTCTGAAAGGTGATCTGTTTCTAGGGACTGGATGTTTTTTTCTTCATTATCATCTCAAAGAGTACACAGAAAATCATGAAAAGGACCAGCAGAGGAAAGGGATGAGCAGGCGACACATGGCATTTCCATTTTTGCAAATTGAAAGGCGTATTTCTTCTGGTGAGGCGGGAGAGGTAAAAGAATGCATAGTTTTTCCATCATTATTTATTTATTTATTTATTTATTTGAGATGGAGTTTCACTCTTTTCCCCCAGGCTTGAGTGCAATGGTGTGATCTTGGCTCACCGCAACCTCCACCGCCCGGGTTCAAGCGATTCTCCTGCGTCAGCCTCCTGAGTAGCTGGGATTACAGGCACCTGCCACCACACCTGGCTAACTTTTTGTATTTTTAGTAGAGGTGGGGTTTCACCGTGTTGGCCAGGCTGATCTCAAACTCCTGGCCTCAAGCGATCCACCCGCTTGAGCCGCCCAAAGTGCTGGGATTACAGGTATGAGCCTTGGCACCCAGCCCTCCCCTTTCCTTCAAAATGGATTAGAAATTGTTATCCCAGAGGGAAGTGCTGAGCAGTAGTGTTACAGAAAGGAGTCCTGATTCAGACCCAAGAAGGAGAGTTCTTGAAAATCACAGAAGAAAAAATTGGAGGTGAATCCACAGAGTAGAGTGAACCAAGTTTATTCGAGAAGTAAAGAAACAAAAGAACGCCCACTCCACAGGCAGAGCAGCTGCATGGGCTGCGTGACTGAGTATACTTATAGTTATTTCTTGATTATATGCTAAATAAGGGGTAGATTATTCATGAGTTTCCTGGGAAAGGGGCAGGCAATTTTGGAAATGAGGGCTCCTCCCTCTTTTAGACCATATAGAGTAACTTCTGGACGTTGCCATGGCATTTGTAAACTGTCCTGGCACTGGTAGGAGTGTCTTTTAGCATGCTAATACATTATAATTAGCATATAATGAGCAGTGAGGGCAACCAGAGTTCCTTTCGTAGCCATCTCGGATTTGATGGGTTTTAACCAACTTCTTTACTGCATCTATTTTATCAGCAGGGTCTTCGTGACCGATATTTTGTGATACCACTCCTTTGACTCCTATCTTATCCTGTGACTAAGAATGCTTAACCTTCTGGGAATGACGCCCAATAGGTTTCAGCCTCATTTTACCCAGCCCCTATTCAAGATGGAGTCACTCTGGTTCAAACACCTCTGACAGTAGCAGAATTAGAACTCCATCCAATTTATCCTTTACGTTCAAAAGGCGCTAGGCGGCTGGGTGCGGTGGCTCATGCCTGTAATCCCACCACTCTGGGAGGCCAAGGCAGGTGGATCACTTGAGGTAAGGAGTTTGAGACCAGCCTGGCCAAAATGGTGAAACCCTATCTCTACTAAAAATACAAAAATTAGTTAGGCAAAGTGGCAGGTGCCTGTAATCCCAGCTACTCGGGAGGCTGAGGCAGGAGAACTGCTTGAACCTGGGAAATGGAAGTTGCAGTGAGCTGAGATTGCACCACTGCATTCCAGCCTAGGCAACAGAGAGAGACTCCATCTCCTAAAAAAAAAAAAAAAAAAAAAAAAGCCAGGAGCGGTGGCTCACGCCTGTAAACCCAACACTTTGGGTGGCCAAGGCAGGCGGATCACAAGGTCAAGAAATTGAGACCATCCTGGCCAACATGGTGAAACCCCGTCTCTACTAAACATACAAAAAAATTAGCTGGGCGTGGTGGCGTGTGGCTGTAGTCCCAGCTACTCGGGAGGCTGAGGCAGGAGAATTGCTTGAACCCAGGAAGCGGAGGTTGCACTCCAGCCTGGCACCTGGCAACAGAGTGAGACTCTGTCTCAAAAAATAAAAATAAAATAAAAAGGAGCTAGGTAAAATATTTATCTTCCTAATAAAGGACTTTCTCTATCAGACCATGATTGCCAATGCCTGAAAGCTCTCAGTAAACTAAATAATTAGATCTAAAATTGTAAACCTATCATCATCATTGGGAAAACATTTTAACCCATGTATTCTGTTGCCCTAGGTCAGCCAGACTTTGTTGAATACAAAGGATACTATTGCTGTTATTATTTGCAACCATTATTCAGCAATTGGTCATGGGCAGAGAGATGTATAACCTGTATTTGGTGGGCTAACCTTTCCATTAATTTAGTTCCTTTTCTGAAAAAAAAAGGAAGCACAATAAATTGTATTTAGAAAAGATAATTATCCATTAGCTAATGCATTTCTCAAAGAAATATCCTATTACATGACAATGAGTCAGCTGCAGTAGAAATCCACCCATAGTCCTAATGGGGCATGGGGCAGGAGTCAAAGGCATATTTGAGGAAATTCAGGAAAAAAAGTTAGCATCTTCCTATGTTTCTAAAAGATAATTTTTAGAATAAGGTAAAACTCTGACTCTCACAAAGATATAAAAATGAACATGTGTTAAAGACTGTACTCAATCATTGCGGGAACCAGGTAGGTTTTATTAACCAGTTTAAAAGAATCTGAAGAACAGACTAATGTATAAATCAGGAATTTGGCATGACTGTGCAAAGGAAACTAACTCTGATTTTTCCATGAAGGAAAGGGAAGTCGACTGCACTTCTGTGAGACGGGACAGAATTGGAATTGTGTATAGGAATTATTTTTGCCTTGTCGTCAGTTACCTACTACTTACAGAGTTGTAAAATAGCTCACAGACAATGAAGGAACAGGCTCTGATAACCTGAAGAGGTAACCTTAGACAATGCACAGTTTTCCATCCAAGCCCACTTTTTTTTTTTTTTTTTTTTTGAGACGGAATTTCACTCTTGTTGCCCAGGCTGGAGTGCAATGGCGTGATCTCTGCTCATCACAACCTCCACCTCCTGGGTTCAAGTGATTCTCCTGACTCAGCCTCCCAAGTAGCTGGGATTACAGGCATGCGCCACCATGCCCAACTAATTTTTTGTATTTTTAGTAGAGACGAGGTTTCTCCATGTTGGTCAGGCTGGTCTCAAACTTTTGACCCCAGGTGATCCGCCTACCTCAGCCTCCCAAAGTGCTGGGACTACAGACATGAGCCACACGCTCCTGGCACTTTCTTCCTTCCCTCTTTCTTTCTTCTTTTTCTCTTTCTCTTTCTTTCTTTCTTTCTTTCTTTCTTTTTTCTTTCTTTCTCTTTCTTTCTTTTTTATATTATGCACTCTCCTGAAAGAAAGCAGTGAGAATTCAGGTTCTTAATTAACCACAGTTGTTGAGCATAAAGAAAGCTACTTGTTCTCAGAAATTACAGTTCAGAAAATGACCCTTTAGAGCATAAAGTGATTTAAGATGAAACCTGGTCTAGTGAAAATCTGTGCTGGAAACATGAAATTTAGAGGGGTGCTGAAAAATGGTTGAAAGTGTGGCCAATTCGTTACCCAGATGTTCGTTTATCTCTTGGTGCCAAATGTCTGGTATTTTATTGACTTTTTGAAAGCATCAACCAGATATGTGACTCGATTTAAACAGAGAGGGCTGGTTAAAGAGCACTTGCTGGTTACCCAGTTGCTGGCTGCCCTGTGAACCGAAAATAACCAGTACATATATAGATGTTAAGGTCAGAGTCATTACCACATCACCCCGTGGCTGACAGCTACCAACCTGCCTGGTTAACAGATCTTCCTTTCCAAGAAGAGGCTGTGAACACAGACAGTGGCACGCAGTGGGAATTCAATGGGCACTTGCTAAATCCCATCCAGGTATTTTAGTCCAAGCAACAGAGGTGAGTTGCTTCACTTTCTGGGAAGGTAGACACTTGGGGCAAAGCAGTTAACAAGCTTCTAAAAATGGCCTTGAAAGAGAAATTACTTTGGCCCCTGGGGGGATTGGAATCAGGCGTGTAGATTTACAGTATTTACTTGACTGCCATTTCTATTATCTAAAAATAAGGCAAAGCAGCTTGGAGTTGGCTAGTCAGTCTAAACCCCTTGGTGTCTGATTATTTACTAGCTTGGCATACGCTGTTCTTGTGTATAAAGATCTGGTGACTCCACGTATCAGAGGCAGGATTTAAAGATAGAAATCCCATGTAGCAATTTGCCTGTTTGCCGCATTTATAAAATCAGCCATCTGGGTGCTCATTGTCCAAATAAAATGATTTCTCTCATGACTGTGGGCTTTTTCTCGAAGGCAGCACTTTCTAAACTATGTTTGGAGGCATAGCAGCTGTTAATAGGTTTTCTAAGAAAAAGAGGCGAGACTGTGTGGTCAACAAGTTTGGAAATTGCTGGGTGAAATTGAATGATGTAGGTTTCATGGTTGTTAGAATCTTTAATAGGCTAATGCATAGCGTGACACTCCCATGAAACCTATATGAACCTGCCTTCAGCTCTCTTGACCAGTATTTTAATCACTCTGATTTCAGCCCCTGTTCCTCTGGCGCAAAAGCTTCCTGTTGCCTCTAATGCCAGTCCCAAACTCTTCTACTGTATTTTGTTATTTTTACTTTTTTTAAAGATAAGGTCTCGCCCTGTTACCCAGGCTGGAGTGCAGTGGTACAGTCATAGCTCACCGCAGCTTTGAACTCGGCTCAAGCAGTCCTCCTGCCTCAGCCTCCTGAGTAGTTGGGACTACAGGCACGCCACCATGCATGACTTGTTTTCACTTTTTAATAGGAGTCAAGACACTGCCTGGACTTCCCCATCTTCTGTAATCCGCATCTTTCTTCTCTCCCACCCTAACCTTATTTCCTGCACACTCTAAATACATCCCTGATCCTGCTAGATTGATCTCTTCTTTGTACACACTGCCCTCACATACTCGTCTGTAAAATGGGGATGGTGTGTAGCTACCTCACAACAGTATGGAGACCATTGAACAAGATGATGTATGCAGGGCTTTGATCACCGTGCCCAGCATGTGAGAAGGACCTGATAAATGTTAGCTGCGATTATTATTGGTGTTGTTATTGTCATCATTACCTGCTTCGTGCTGTTCTGCCTTCCTTTTTTTTCTTCCTTTCTGCTTAAACTGGATACTTTTTTTTTTTTTCTTTTTGAGACTGTCTTGTTTTGTCACCCAGGCTGGAGTGTGGTGGTGCAATCACAGGTCACTGCAGCCTTGACCTACAGGGCTTAAGCATCCTCCCACTTTAGCCTCCCAAGTAGCTGGGACTGCAGGCATGCACCACCAGGCCCAGCTTATTTTTTTTGTATTTTTGATAGAAATAGGGTCTCCATCAAAAGGCCATTTTGGTCTCGAATGGCTGGTCTCAGACTCCTGGGATCAAACGATCCTTCCGCCTCAGTCTCCCAAAGTGCTAGGATTACAGGCATGAGCCACCACACCTGGCCTGGATACTATATTCTCTTTGTGGCATTTCCATTTGTCTCCATTTCCCTCACTTCCTTTTTGATTCTATAAGCCCTCTTATGTAAAGGAAAATGAAAATCCCCATGGAAATTACTGTTTCTGAGCCCCTCTCATGTAGAAATTCAGGAATCAACAAAGATTCCAGCCTCAGCTCCTCCAGAAGCCCTCACGCCTTCCACCTCACCTCTTCCTTTGAAGGATTTCTTTCATTTCTGGCCTTCTAGTACACCCTTTCCATCCTCAGAGTTGAATGCTTAGTTGTTCTTGTTTCAGTTGGTTTGGGACTATTTCACCCAGTTGGATTATAAGCTCCTTTAGAGCAGGGACAAAGCTTCACCTTTATTTTTAATCTCCATCTAGTATTTAGACCAGAGATGGGCAAATTTTTCTTTTTTTTTAAGGTTTTTTTTTTTTTTTTTTGAGAGATGGGGTCTTACTATGTTGCCCAGGCTGGTCTTGAACACCTCACCTCAAGTGTTCTTCCTACCTTGGCCTGCTGGGATTACAGGTGTGCATCATCACACCCAGCCCTGACAGATGTTTTCTGCTCAAGGCTAGATACTAATTACTTTAGGGTGTGCAGGCCATATGGCCTCTGTTTCAACCACTCAACTCTACCACTGTACCCCAAAGATGTAGCTCTAAACCTGCCACAGACAGGCACCTAAATGAATGGATGTGGCTATGTTTTATTTCAACTTGATTGGTGAGCCCTGAAATTTGAATTTTATATAATTTTCCCATGTCATAAAACATTATTATTTTTTTTGATGTTTTCCCACAGCCATTTGAAAATGTAGAGGTCATTTTTAGCACAAGAGCAATACAGAAATTGGCACCGGTCTGGGTTTGGCCTGAAGGCTTGTGGACCCCTGGCCTAGACGAATGACAGGCATGTAAAAGGTAGTCACATCACAGCTGGCTGTGCGTGTGTGTGTGTGTGTGTGTGTGTGTGTGTGTCAGAGGTCACCCAGGCTGGAGTGCTGTGGCATGATCTCAACTCACTACCGCCTCCACCTCCTGAGATCAAGTAGTCCTCCTGCGTTAGCCTCTCAAGTAGTTGGGATTACAGGCACAAGCCACCATGCCTGGCTAATTGTTGTATTTTTAGTAGAGACAGGGTTTCACCATGTTGTTGAGGCTGGTCTTGAACTCCTGGGCTCAAGTGATCCACCAAAGTGCTGGGATTAGAGGCGTGAGCCGTGTGCCCGGCCTATTTTGTGCAACTTTTGTTTTACATATGCCTATGTAGATACTAGGTAACTCTTAGTATTTCTTTTTTTTTCTTTTTTTGAGACAGGAATTCACTGTGTTGCCAAGGCCAGAGTACAGTGGTGCAGTCATGGCTTACTGAAGCGTTGAATTCCTGGGCTTAAGCGATTCTCTCCAGCCAGTCTCCTGAGAAGCTGGGACTACAGGTGGGTGCCACCATACCCAGCTAATTAATTTAAAAAACTTTTCTTTTTTTGTAGAGACAGGGTCTTGCTTTATTGCCCAGGCTGGTCTTGGACTCCTGGGCACAAGTGATCCTCCTGCCTCAGCCTCCCAAAGTGCGGGGGTTAGAGAGATGAGCGGCTGCATCTGGCTCTCGAGTATTTCTTACTGTGATCCACAGCAAGTAAACTTGTTTAAATAAGTTTGCAAAGTACAGGAACTTAAGGAAAAGGAATGTATTGAAACCATCTGGAAATCCTTCCAGAATTTTAAAAAAAAAATAGCTCTAGGCACAGTGTCTTATGCCTGAAATCCTAGCACTTTGGGAGGTTGAGGTGGGAGAATTGAAGGAGGCAAGAGTTTGAGACCAGCCTGGGCAACACAGGGAGATCCCATCTCTACAAAACAATTTTTAAAATTATCCAGTCATGAGGCGTGCACCTGTAGTCCTAGCTATTTGAGAGGCTGAGGCAGGAGGAACGCTTGAACCCAGGAATCTGAGGTTACAATGAGCCATAATTGGGCTACTGCACTCCAGCCTGGGAAACAGTGAGACCCCGTCTCTTAAAAAAAAGAAAGAAAGAAAGAAAGAAAGAAAGGCCAGGCGCAGTGGCTCACATCTGTAATCCCAGCACTTTGGGAGGCTGAGCCAGGCAGATCACAAGGTCAGGAGTTTGAGACCAGCCTGGCTAACACGGTAAAACCCTGTCTCTACTAAAGATACAAAAAATTAGTCGGGCATGGTGGCGTGTACCTTTAATCCCAGCTACTTGGGTGGCTGAGGCAGGAGAACCACTTGAGCCCAGGAGGTGGAGGTTGCAGTGAGCCGAGATCACGCCACTGCACTCCAGCCTGGGCAACGGGGCGAGACTTTGTCTCAAAAAAAAAGTAAACACTGAACAGCCAGACCTTAGAGAGAAGAGGAACCTTGGCAACTAGAAAGTTCCAGATGGCAGAAAATTTAGGGCACTGTCATCTGAGTGAACCAGTCCCACTCTTTTGCATCTCTGAGCCCCTGTGCCCAAGATTCAAATACTCGGGAGAGAACACAGACAAGATCTCTGCATCAACCAGAGTCCATTTCTGTTGCTTGCCAATCATCCTATCTCCTGTGTGTGCAAGCTCCTAAAATAACCACTTGTAGAAGAAACACTGACTCATACGAACTTTTGCTGTGTCTTAAGGCCTCCTACCAGCCCTGCAACTGCTGCTCTCAGGCAAGGGAGCCTCTCCGGTCTCAGGACAATGGTGACCGGGAGAAGCTAAGCTAAGGTCAAAGCAAAACACAGCAAGAACTTAGTCTAAGTGTATCGACCCAGCTAGGATCAAGACCCAACCCTGGGCTAGGAAGGAGGGCATCTTGAATGCCAGTTCCCCAAGACAGCACTTCATGGGTGAGGTGTATTCTCCCATGGCGAGACACTGGAGGTGCCACGATGAGACATAGGACAATGGATGATTGCAGAACAGAACCCACAGACGACTACAAAGGAATGAAATTGGTTTTCCTTCTCTAATAAAAATAACAACAACAACAAAAATAGCCAGGCATGGTGGCAGCCACCTGTAGTCCCAGTTACTTGGGAGGCTGGGGTAGGAGAATCACTTGAAGCCGGGAGGCGGAGGTAGCAGTGAGCCGAGATCACACCACTGGGCAACAGCCTGGGCCACAGAGTGAGACGCTGTCTCAAAAAACAAAAAACAAAAAATTCAAAACCAAAATATCATTGCTTCTATTCTGATAATAAAACAGGGTTAATGCTCCAAATTTTTAAACTAAAAAAATACGGAGGCTGGGTACAGTGGCTAACGCCTGTAATCCAACCACTTTGGGAGGCTGAGATGGGCGGATTATGAGGTCAGGAGACCAAGACCATCCTGGCTAACACAGTAAAATCCCATCTCTACCAAAAATGCAAAAACTTAGCCAGGTATGGTGGTGCACGCCTGTGTTCTCAGCTACTTGAGAGGCTGAGGCAGGAGAATTGCTTGAACCAAGGAGGTGGAGGTTGCAGTGAGCCAAGATGGCACCACTGCACTCCAGCCTGGGTGACAGAGTGAGACTCCATCTCAATATATATATATATATATATATATATATAGTGAAAGCTATAAAAGAGGGCAAATGTCATTTAAAAGAATGCTGCAGCCAGGCAGTGGCTCTCACCTGTAATCCAAGGCAGAAGGCAGGCGCTTAAGCCCAGGAGTTCAAGACCAGCTTGACCAACACAGCAAGACCCGGTCTCTACAAAAATAAAATTAAAAATAATTACCCATGTGTGATCATGTGCCTCTAAATCTATTAGCTACTAGGGAGGGTGAGGCAGGAGGATCACTTGAGCCCAGGAGTTTAAGGCTGCAGTGAACCAAGAGTGTGTCATTGCACTCCAGCCTGGCCAACAGAGAGAGACCCCGTCTCTAAAACTAACCGGCTGGGCGCAGTGGCTCATGCCTGTAATCCCAGCACTTTGCGAGGCTGAGGTGGGCAGGTCACTTGAGGTCAGGAGTTTGAGACCAGCCTGGCCAACATGGTGAAACCCCATCTCTACTAAAAATACAAAAATTAGCCAGGTGTGGTGGCACACACCTGTTAATCCCAGCTACTCGGGAGGCTGAGGCAGGAGAATCACTTGAACCTGAGAGACGGAGGTTGTAGTGAGTCAAAATCACTGCACAACAACCTGGGCAATAGAGCAAGGCTCTGTCTCAAATAATAATAATAAAATAATAAAATAAAATAAAATAAAACTAACAGAATGCTGCCAACCTCAGATAAACACTGAGAACATCCTTTCAGACATCCCTTCCTTTTTTCCTTCCTTCTTTCCTCTTTCCTTCCTCTCCTCCTTCTCTTCTTCCTGTTCTGAATCATGCTTCTCAAGGAGAGACAAATTGCTCTTTGGGATCTGGTCTCTTTTCTCACACATCTCTGCTCTCTAGGGGGGCACGTCCCTCCCTATGGATATCACAGGGAGTTCTTTTCCTTTTAGACTTTGAATGGAGGAAGACTTCAGGCAGAACTGTACACAGCTCAGAGCTGGGGAGAAGTGAAAGCTTAAGAGAAAATAATGCTGGACAAATTAGATGTAGCTTGTATAATCTGGAGCTACAGTCATGAGAATAGAATGTAAGAGAAAGTCTAATTTGATTCAGCAAACATGTTTTCATTCCTTTTGTGCAGATGGCTCTGCTAGGTGACTTGGAAGGGAAGGAAACAGGCAGGGTTGCTTCCTTCAAGGAAGACAGACTTGCTTCCCTTCCCCCCGTCCAGTGGGGAGAGAGTTTCAAAGAGACTGCAGCACAGACCAGCCTGTGGCAAATGCCTGAGCCAAGTGCGATGGGGACACAGAGGCAATTAAAATGCAATCATTAAGGCTGGGCACCTTGGAAGACCAAGGCAGGCGGGATCACTTGAGGTCAGGAGTTCAAGACCAGCCAAAACCCCCATCTATACTAAAAATACAAAAATCAGCCAGGTGTGATAGCACATGCCTTTAGTCCCAGCTGCTCAGGAGGCTGAGGCAGGAGAATCTCTTGAATCCGGGAGGTGGAAGTTGCAGTCAGCTGAGATCGCACCATTGCAGTACAGCCTGGGTGACAAAGTGAAACTCTCTCTTAAAGAAAAAACAATGTGGCTGGGCATGGTGGCTCACGTCTGTAATACCAGCACTTTGGGAGCCTGAGGCGAGTGGATCATGAGGTCAGGAGTTCAAGATCAGCCTGGCCGAGATGGTGAAACCCCGTCTCTACTAAAAACACAAAAAAATTAGCCGGGTGTGGTGGCACACACCTGTAGTCTCAGCTACTTGGGAGGCTGTGGCAGAAGAATCACCTGAGCCCAGGAGGCAGAGGTTGCAGTGAGCCGAGATTGCACCACTGCACTCCAGCCTGGGCGACAGAGTGAGACTCTCGTCTTAAAAAAAAAAAATGCAATTATTAGTGAATTTAGCTTGTTGTCTGATACATTTTCATTTCACAAGTAAAAGGGCATCCCAGATGCCTTCCTCTCCAGCCTCAGCGGGGTTCTCTTCCACTTGCTTTTCTTTTCTTTTTTCTTTTTTGAGACGGAGTCTCACTCTGTCACCCAGGCTAGAGTGTAGTGGCTGAATCCCAGCTGACTGCAACCTCTGCCTCCCGGTTTCAAGCGATTCTCTTGCCTCAGCCTCCTGAGTAGCTGGGACTGCAGGTGCCTGCCACCACACCTGGCTAAGTTTTGTATATTTAGCAGAGCAAGGGTTTCACCACATTGGCCAGGCTGATCTCGAACTCCTGGCGTCAAGTGATCCACCCGGCTCGGCTTCCTAAAGTGCTGGGATTACAGGAGTGAGCAATGGTACCTGGCCATTTGTTTCACTTTCAGTTGCTAGAATGGGTGCTTTATTTAAAAAAAAAAATCTATTTATTTAAATTTTAGACTCAGAGGGTACACATGCAGGTGTGTTACATGGATTTATTATGTGATGCTGAGGTTTGGGGGCTTCTATTCACCCAAATAGTGAATATAGGGCCCAATATGTTTTTCAGTCTTCTGGGCGCTTTTGCTTGGATTCTATCCTTCCTCACCTGGTGAACCCCTTCTCACACATTCAGGTCTCAAATATCAATGCCTCACTTTCCCTGACCTCTTCCCTGGGCTCCATGCCCATCTCTCTCTCTCTCCTTTTTTTTTTTTTTTGAGACAGAGTCGCCCAGGCTGGAGTGCAGTGGCGTGATCTCAGTTCACTGCAGCCTCCGCCTCCCACATTCAAGCAATTCTTCTGCCTCAACCTCCTGAGTAACAGGCATCATAGGCACCCGCCACCATGCCCAGCTAATTTTTGTATTTTTAGTAAAAATAAGGTTTCACCATGTTCCCCAGAGTGGTCTTGAACTCCTAACCTCAGGTAATCCACCCATCTCGGTCTACCAAAGTTGCTGGGATTACAGGTGTGAGCCACCGCGCCCAGCTCATACCCCTCTCTCTTATTACAGGTTTTTTTTCTTCCTATCACCTCACCCTGCACAATTTATAATAACATATTTACTGCCTGTTCCCTTCATTCTGTTAGGGAAAAGGTCACATTTGTTTTATTTGTCCAGCACTTGGCTGGGCTCACTGAATAGCTATTGAATGAATAAAAAGCAAGTGACCATGTTAAATGAGAAGATGTACACTCATGAGTGGAGGGGGCTGAGGCAGGTTATTCTGATTGAGATGGGGTAGGTTCTGACCATTGAACAAAGAGAGATGCTAAAAGCAACGTGGGATGCTGGATTGGATCCTGGAACAGAAAAAAGATGTCAGTGGAAAAACTGGTAACTTTGCATCAAGTCTGTGGTTTAGTGAATAGTGATGTGCCAAGGTTAAATTCTTAGTTTTGACAAGGGTACCATCGTTCTGTAAAATGGTAATTTTGAGGGGAAGGCAAGTGAAGTGTTCATGGGAACTCTGTGTACTATCATTGCAACTGTTCTGAAAATCTAGAGTTATTCCAAAATAAAAACTTTATTTGTTTATTTGAGATGGAGTTTCACTCTTGTTTCCCAGGCTGAAGTGCAATGGTGTGATCTCACTGTAACCTCCACCTCCTGGGTTCAAGCGATTCTCCTGCCTCAGCCTCCTGAATAGCTCGGATTACATGCATGCACCACTATGCCCGGCTAATTTTGTATTTTTAGTAGAGATGGGGTTTCTTCATGTTGGTCAGGCTGGTTTCGAACTCCTGACCTCACGTGATCTGCCCGCCTCGGCCTCCCCACGTGCGGGGAGGACCGGCATGAGCCACGGCGCCAGCCTATAAAAACCTTATTTTTAAAAAGAACAGAGGCTGGGCGTCGTGGCTCACACCTGTCATCCCACCACTTTGGGAGGCCAAGGTGGGAGGATTACTTGAGCCCAGGAGCTCAAGATCAGGCTGGGCAACACAAGCAGACCTTGTCTCTACAAGAAATAAAAAATTTGGGTGCCGGGCAAGGTGGCTCATGCCTGTAATCCTGGTACTTTGGGAGGCTGAGGCAGGCAGAGCATCTGAGGTAAAGGGCTCAAGACCAGCCTGGCTAACATGGTGAAACCCCATCTCTACTAAAAATACAAAAATTAGCTGGGCATGGTGGTGCATACCTGTAATCCCAGCTACTCGGGGGGCTGAGGCAGGAGAATTGCTTGAACCCAGGAGGCAGAGGTTGCAGTGAGCCGAGATCGTGCCATTGCACTCTAGCCTGGGTGACAGAGTGGGCCTCCATCTCAAAATAAATACATAAATAAGTAGCCAGATGTTGTGGTACGCACCTGAAGGCTTAGCTGCTTCAGAGGCTGAGGCAGGAGGATCACTTCAGCCCAGGAGTTTGAGGCCATAGTCAGCCATGATTGTAGCACTGCACTCCAGCCTGGGTGACAGAGTGAGATCCTGTCTAAAAAAGGAAGGAGAAAAGAAAGAAAGAAAGGGAGGCAAAGAGGGAGAGAAGGAGGGACGAATGAAGGAAGGAAGGGAAGAAAGGAGGAAGGGTGGAAGGAAGGAGGAAAGGAAGGAGAGAAGGAAGGAAAAATCCTTGCATCTGCAATCAGAGAATTTCAATTTCAGAGGAGATCTTTTGTGATCTCAAGAGTGTTGAAAAAGTCTCCCTGCAAAAATAAGCTTGCAAAATTAATTCCAATTCCTTTAAACAAATAATATATGCATGTCAAATATAATATTTTTAACCACAATTTGCAAAGTCAAGTCATACTAAAGTCAGATCACAGTATCAAAACCTTACAACTCATCCTGCTAATACCTAATTGATTTTTTCCTTCTATTTTCTTAAGTTGTAATCATTATAAACCAAGCTGTGGCCTGTGATTAAATCTTAACTGCTCAGGTGCAGAGCAATGAAGCCTGAACACACTAACAAGCCCTTCTCAAACCAGCTATTAGAAGGGACCAAGAACGGTCAAGTTTCCAGCCTTACCTGTCTCCCATTGGGTTAGAGTTTTCCTGCGGCACATACTAAAATTACCTGTGCCTGAACACCACCAAAAACCAAGCAGAGATTCTAATCTCTGGGGATATGCATTAGGCTTACAACCGAAAATTAACTTTGTGTTAAGCTACAAGATCAACATTGCTGCTCAGCCAGGCGCGGTGGCTCACACCTGTAATCCCAGCACTTTGAGAGGCTGAGGCGGGCGGATCACTTGAGGTCAGGAGTTCGATACCAGTCTGGCCAACATGGTAAAAACCTGTCTCCACTAAAATACAAAAAAATTAGCCAGACGTGGTGGCACATGGCTGTAATCCCAGCTACTCGAAGGCTGAGGCAAGAGAATCATTTGAACCTGGGAGGCAGAGGTAGGGGTTGCAGTGAGCTGAGATCGTGCCACTGCACTCCAGCCTGGTTGACAGAGCAGGACTCCATCTTAAAAAAAAAAACAAAAAAAAAACATTGCTGTTCTATTTATGCTGTGAACACTGCTGAAAGATTGAGCAGGAAAAACGGAGATCAATACTCAGACAGTTCCATCTGAAAGGCTCCCTTTGAACATAGCAACTGTTCACTGGTGGAATTTGGCTATACAGGTAATGACCATTTTGTGAGAAATCACACTTGCTGGTCTCCCCCTTAGCATTAACAATCTCTTGCAACAAAGAAAGCTGCAATGGACAGGGGAAATGTAGAAAATGTCATCAGAGGCCTCGCAGTGGCTCCCGCCTGTAATCCCAGCCCTTTGGGAGGCCAAGGCTGGTGGATCTCCTGAGGTCAGGAGTTTGAGACCAGCCTGGCCAACATGGTGAAACCCTGTCTCTACTAAAAATACAAAAATTAGTCAGGCATGATAGCGGGCACCTGTAATCCCAGCTACTCAGGAGGCTGAAGCAGGAGAATCACTTGAACCCGGGAGGTGAAGGTTGCAGTGAGCTGAGATGGCACCACTGCACTCCAGCCTGGGCGACAAATTGAGACTCTGTCTCAAGAAAAAAAAAAAAAAAAAGGAAAATATCATACCTGACAGTGGCCACTGCTAGTGTGTTCGGCCATCCTGGTTTGCCTGGGACTGTCCTGTTTTTAGCACTCAAAAGTCTTGCATCCCTGGAGACCATTGGTCCTGGGCAAAACGGGTGGGTTTTGTTGTTTTACTACTACTTGCTTTATGGAGAGTGCGAGGTTTCAGAAGGCATTCGCTCTTCAGTGGTAAGCAATAGAACTGGTTTCTCCTTATCTGTAGCGTTAAAAGCCAGATACTGAAGAGTAATGGTGTAAGAACATAACCCAGTTGGAGAAAAATATCTGTATAGAGTAAGCTGGGGTATTGGATGCATAATTGCCAAATCAACAAAGCAATACTAATGTAACTATACATTAAGATGGGAAACAGCTTTCTTCCAAGGAGTGCACCTTTAAAGCAGTCTTCACTATCAAGGCGTTAAACCTGTACTCTGAAGCCAGGAAACTTTGGCCTGACTTGCCACTGTGCTCTTTGAAAGGTCCATCGTTAATGTTTGACTATTCTTAATGACAATTTCTGGCTTATCAAGGTGACATTTTCCTTTCATTTCAGGTGGCTGAGACTTAGGGAGTGAAGTAATTTGGTGGTACTCATTGCAGAGGCTGCATAGATACTGTCAGTATGCTTTAAAAGTCTGTTTAAAGTAATAGATGCTCATTATAAAAATTCAAACAATGCAAAAGTGTAGAAAGTAGAAAGTACTTTCTACTTTAGGAAGGAAATTTCCCACCCTCAAATTTTCATTCCATCACAAGTTTGATGTGTTTCTTCTCAGTGGTTTGTTGGACATATGTTAACACATGGATATAAAAAAATAAATTGGATGATATGTGTACTAATCATAATCTTTTTTCATTCAAACTGTATATCATGACCATCTTTCTATGCCACTAATACAGCATTATCTTTTCTTTCTTTTTTTTTTGACGGAATTTCGCTCTGTTGCCAAGCTGGAGTGCAGTGGCGCCATCTCGGTTCACTGCGACCTCCACCTCCCAGGTTCAAGTGATTTTCCTGCCTCAGCCTCCAGAGTAGCTGGGACTACAGGCGTGCACCACCACACCTAGCTAATTTTTGTATTTTTAGTAGGGACGGGGTTTCACTGTGTTGGCAAGGATGGTCTCCAGCTCTTGACCACGTGATCCGCCCACCTCGGCCTCCCAGAGTGTTGGGATTACAGTCATGAGTCACCGCGCCCAGCACCCCCACAATTTTTTAGAGACAAAGTCTTGTTCTGTCATCCAGGCTGGAGTGCAGTGGTATAATCATAGTTCACTGCAACCTCTGCCTCCCAGGTTCAAGTGATTCTCATGCCTCAGCCAGAGGAATAGCTGCGGCTAGAGGCACATGCTACCACACCTGGCTAATTTTTGTATTTTTAATAGAGACGGGGTTTTGCCATGTTGTCCAGGTTGATTTCGAACTCCTGGCCTCAAATGATCTGCTTGTCTCAGCCTCCCAAAATGCTGGGAAGACACTGTGTCTGGCCAAAATAAAGTATCTTCTGTTTAATTTGGCCTATCTCTTCCTTTTCTCATCACTGCATAATTTTTGCAGTGTCTGGTTATACCTTATTTTTTCTTAACTAATTCTTTATTGATGGACAGCTAGGTGATTTAACAATTTTATAAAGAATGCTGCAATAAATATCTTTTGTCATTTTTGCATACTGTCCAATTATTTCCTCTACATAAATTCACTTCTTTTTTTTCTTTTTGATACAGAGTCTCACTCTGTTGCAAAGGTTGGAGTGCAGTGGTGCCATCTTGGCTCACTACAACCTCTGCCCCCAGGGTACAAGCAATTGTCCTGCCTCAGCCTCCCGAGTAGCTGGGATTATAGACACGTGCCACCATGCCTGGCTAATTTTTGTATTTTTAGTAGAGATGGGATTTCAGCATGTTGGCCAGCGTGGTCTCAAACTCCTGACCTCAAGTGATCCACTCGCCTCAGCCTTCCAAAGTGCTGGATGAGCCACTGTGCCCAGCCTCCTCTATACAAATTCTTAAAAGTAGAATTGCTGAGTTAAAAGCTTTCAACTAGGCTTAGATTTTGGAAGACATGCAAATCTGAATTCACTTTACGGGGTGCATTTTGAGACTAAATTAAAACTTCTTAACTTGAGGAAGACAGAAAATACCATAATTCAAAGGATACCATAGAAAAAGCAGCAGAGTAGGAGTTAGAATACCTTGGTTCTAGTGCTTGCTCACCTCCCAGCTAACTGGTTGACCTTTAACAAGCTTCTTAACCTTTTTGCACGTCTGACTCTTGCCTCCAGTTTGATCTGGTCTCATGGATCTTCCAAATAATTGACAGAGTCATTTTCTACAATGCAAATATGACCTCTGCTTAAGTCCATCAGGAGCTCACCATTGCCTTCCAGATGAAGCTAAAACCCGTAGCTAACCATGCAGCAGCTTGCATTTGCAGCTTCCTCTCCCTCCACGTGCCCAGCCAGGACCTTTGATTTAGCTGTTCTCACCTCCTGTCATTGCCCTCAATGCTCACAGTTTGTTAAGCCGCCAGGTGTTGCTTTAGGTTTTTCCCTCTTTCTGAGCACCTGGTCCCCTCTCTGACCAGCTGACTTCTACTCATTCTTCAAGAAATAGCTTGGACTTTGTATGAGTCCATTCTCACACTGCTGTAAAGAAATACCCAAGACTGGGTAATTTATAAAGGAACGAGGTTTAATTGACTCACAGTTCTGCATGGCAGGGGAGGCCTCGAGAAACTTACAATCATGCCGAACGGGAAGCAAACACATCCTTCTTCACAGGGCGGCAGAAGAGAAAGAATGAGCAAGAACAGGGAAAACTGCCTTATGTAATCACCAGATCTCTTGAGATTTCACTCACTATCGCGAGAACAGCATGGGGACAACCACCCCCATGATCCAATCATGGGGATTATAATTCAAGATGAGATTTGGGTGGGGACACAAAGCCTAAACACATCGGACTTACAACCTTCTCAGAATACTTTCCTGACACCGACAGGTTGAACTGATGCCTCTTCTTCCAGCTCTTGTGAACGCAGTGTATTCCTTCACACATCCTCTGGAAATAGCACACGCTGTATTACAATGGCTGACCTTCTTATCTGGGTCACTTCATTCTTTTGAGGGCAGAAACCATGACTTGTTCATCTTTGAATTCCCAGCATCTACCACAGTGTCTGACACATGTAGATGTTTGCTGAATCTTTGTGGAATAAAACAATTGATCTATAAAACAAGTGATTGGATTCAGTAATACAAAATTGTAGCCAAGTATGGTGGCTCATGCCTGTAATCCCAGCACTTTGGGAGGCTAAGGTGGGTGGATCACTTGAGCTCAGGAGATTAAGACCAGCCTGGGCAACGTGGTGAAACCCATCTCTACAAACAATACAAAAAAATTAGCTGGATATGGTGGTGCACGCCTGTAGTCCCAGCTACTTGGGGGGCTGATGTAGGAAGATTGTTTGAACCCAGGAGGACAAGACTGTAGTGAGATGTGTTGGCACCACTGCATTCCAGCCTGGGCAACAAAGTGAGACCCTGTCTCAAAAAACAAAAATTGTAGAAGTTTATGAGAATTAAAAGTTGAAGGAAACCTCAGAACAACAACTAAAGAAACAACTCAGAATAACACAGTAAATACACACACACACACACACACACACACACACGAATCAAAATGGCACACTGGAAAAATAACTATTTAACATAAAAGAAAGCAATAAAAAAGGAACAGAGTAACAAAAAAGACATGAAGCATATAAAAAACAAACAGCAAAATGTCAGGTGTAAATCCAGCCACATCAATAATTACATAAATGTGAATGGATTAAATACTCCAGTCAACAGGCAAAGATTGTCAGACTTGATTTAAAAAACGCCGTGACTCACGTCTGTAATCCCAGCACTTAGGGAGGCCAAGGCGGGCGGATCACGAGGTCGAGAGATAAAGACCATCCTGGCCAACATGGTGAAACCCCATCTGTACTAAAAGTACAAGAAATTAGCCAGGGGTGGTGGTGCGTGCCTGTATTCCCAGCTACTCGGGAGGCTGAGGCAGGAGAATTGCTTGAAACCGGAAAACGGAGGTTGCAGTGAGCCAGGATCGAGCCACTGCACTCCAGCCTGGCAACAGAGCGAGACTCTGTCTCAAAAAAAAAAAAACAAAAAACAAACCAGGATCCAACTATATGTTGTCTATAAGAGACACACCTCAGATTCAAAGACACAAATAGGCTGAAAAAATGTATACCATGCAAACATAAGAGAGCGGGAGTGGCTATATTAATATCAGACAGAAGAGAATGTAAGACAAAAAATGTTACTACAGACAAAGAGGAACATTTTAAAGTGATAAAAACAGTGGCTCGCACCTGTAATCCCAGCACTTTGGGAGGCAGAGGCGGGCAGATCAGCTGAGGTTGGGAGTTCGAGACCAGCCTGACCAACATAGTGAAACCCCATTTCTACTAAAAATACAAAAAAATTAGCCTAGCATGGTAGCAGATGCCTGTAATCCCAGCTACTGGGAAGGCTGAGGCAGGGGAATTGCTTGAACCAGGGAGGTGGAGGTTGCAGTGAGCTACACTGCAGCCTGGGCGGCAGAGCAAGACTCTATCTCAAAAAAAAAAAAAAAATCAATACATCAGGAAGACATAACAATTATAAACATATATGTGCCCAATAACAAAAGCAGAGGGTAATTGTAGAATGAATTCTAGATCCTTTACAGTGTGTAAATTACAGTGTGTTTTCAGAATCATCCCTTGGAACCTCTCCAGATTCTTGACCTGTGGCTTCCTGTCCACTCCATTCTAAGGCGTTACCATACTCAGGTGCACCACAGTGGTGGTATTGATGGGGAAAAGAAATCCCAGTAGCACTAACAGGAAACAGCTTGAGGGAAACAGCTGTCATTTTTAGATGTAGGGGAGATGTTTAAGAGTCCATATTAAACATCCGAACTTCTGGTGTTCGGATTTTTGTCAGCCCACAGTCAGTTTCTTCTCTTAAGTCTCTTTTCCTTTCATTGGTCTTCTTGCCATACCTCATTTCTCAGTCATTCCGATCTTGATCTGAGAAATCTCACATTCTCCTCATTGATTTAGCATGGTTTTCTACTCTAGTACCAATTCTACTGTTAGACGGAAAGAACCATCTTCAGGTGTGACAGGAAGCCCTAATTATTGATTTAAAATTCCCCTACCCTTCTCCAACTTCTAAGGAAGTTAACTCAGGAATTATTGGAGTAGGTTGAAGATTCTCTGAGTGGAAGAATGGGTGAGAGTCAAATTAGAGAAGTACTGTGAGGACTGAATGACCCTATCTAGGAAAGACAGTTTACAAACGAAAGGTATGGGAGTTGGGTACCTAGGTAGGGATTCTGGAATCATCTTAGCCAGAGAAGGGACAGAGGGAAAACACAGAGGAGATTCGGGGGAGAGAGTATCAGGATGGATATATAGGGAACAGATTCACACTTCAAGGGGACATTTAGACATTCTGCTCTGGGATGAGCAAAATCACCCTCTCTTTAATCTCCCAACAAAACGTTTAATAAAAAGTAAGACATCACTCATTATTGGAACAGGATCTGTTGATTTTGTTTTTTATTTTGTTCTTTACTTTCTTAAAATTCATTTGTCTTTGAAGTGATGATGTGCTAAGACCAGCCTGAAGGTGGCCAAGGGCAAAAGCAGAGGTTGTTACTTGCAGGCTATGTTGACACTGGGCAGTCAAATTCACAGCCGAACACATCAACACATACTGGCTGAACATTAATTAGTTCTGCCTAGTTACAGTGTTTCCAAAACGGATGAGACACTGTGTCTCCCCTCAAGGAATTTGTGGGCTGGTAAAGGAGACAGACACATTAACAGATCATTATGTAACATGCTAAGTCCTTTATTAGAGGAAAAAAGCTGGGTGCAGGCAGAGCGCAGTGGCTCACGCCTGTAATCCCAGCACTTTGGGAGGCCCAGGCAGGCAGATAACCTGAGGTCAGGAGTTCGAGACCAGCCTGGCCAACATGGTGAAACCCCGTCTCTACTAAAAATACAAAAAATTAGCCAGCCGTGCTGGTGCATGCCTGTAGTCCCAGCTACTCGGGAGGCTGAGGCAGGTGGATCACTTGATCCTGGGAGTTTGAGACCAGCCTGGACAATGTGGCAAACACCATTTCTACAAAACAAAAACAAAACACAAAAATCCACCAGGTGTGGTTGTGTGCACCTGCTACTCAGGAGGTTGAGGCAGGAGGATCACCTGAGCCCAGGAGGTTAAGACTACAGTGAGCTGTGATTGGGTCACTGTACTCCAGCCTGGATGACAGAGCAAGAGCCTGTCTCACCAAAAACAACAGCAAAACCAGAAAAAAACCCCTTAAAACCAGGTGCCAGTTAACTTGGAATTTCAGATAAACAACATACACAATTTTTTAGTATAAGTATGACCCATGCAATGTTTGGGACACACTTAGCCCCCAAAAATTGTTATTTATGAGAAATTCAAAGTTAATTTAGTGTCCTGTTTTTCGTTTGTTTGTTTTTGAGGCAGAGTCTTGCTCTGTCTCCCAGGCTGGAGTGCAGTGTTGCAATCTCGGCTCACTGCAACCTCCATCTCCTGGGTTTAAGCAATTCTTCTGCCTCAGCCTCCTGAGGAGCTAGGAGTACAGATGTGTGCCACCAGGACCAGCTAATTTTTTGTATTTTTAGTAGAGATGGGGTTTCACTGTCTTGGCCAGGCTGGTCTCGAACTCCTGACATTGTGATCTGCCCGCCTTGGCATCCCAGAGAGCTGGGATTACAGGGGTGAGCCACCGCGCCCGGCCTTTTTTTTGAGACGGAGTCTCTCATTGTTGCCTGGGCTGGAGCGCAGTGGCACAATCTCAGCTCACTGCAACCTCCACCTCCCAGGTTCATGCGATTCTCCTGCTCTGCCTCCTGGGTAGCTGGGATTACATGCACACACCACCACGCCCAGCTAATTTTTTTGTATTTTTAGTACAGACAGGGGTTTCACTATGTTGGCCAGGCTGGTCTCGAACTGCTGACCTTGTGATTAGTCCACCTTGGCCTCCCAAAGTGCTAGGATTACAGGCGTGAGCCAGTGCGTCCAGCCTGGTGTTCTGTATTTTTATTTGTAAACCTGGCAGCCTTAAGTCCAAGATCCCATGAGATTACATGACTAGGGGACCTGAGTTAACCTGGGCTGCAACGGGAGAAGGTGATTGGAGAAAGCATGATATCTGCAGAACAGGAAGCTGTACCTGGGAGAGGAGGCCAGAGAGGGGAGTGACCCTGTAGGAGGGAACAGCATAAATGCAAACAGAAATCGGCCCCGACAGAGCATTCAAGAGTCTTGAGAGAAGGCTCCTGGGGCTTGAGCACAGACGTTTAGTTCACTGGGATATGGAGAGAGGAGGAGCAATTGGAAAATGAATAAATATATCATGCTTTGAAGGAGGCATGCAGTACAAGTAAATGTCAGGTGCAGTGACTCAGGTTATTGATTTGAAAGATGAGTCAGTGGAGATGTGTGCTGGACTCACTCAGTCCCTCTGTTGTCAAGGAAGTCCGACGCGGCCAGCACTAGATCCTTCAACAATGCAGAGTCCTTCCCCGAATGAATCTGACTTTGCCTGTAAACCGCGGAGAGTTTCAAAAAATAGAAAGCAGCTAGGTGCGGTGGCTCATTCCTATAATCCCAGTACTTTGGGAGATGGAGGCGGGCAGATCACAAGGTCAAGAGTTCGAGACCAGCCTGGCCAATATGGTGAACCCTCTTCTCCACTGAAAGTACAAAAAAACTAGCCAGGCTTGGTGGCACGCACCTGTGATCCCAGCTACTTGGGAGGCTGAGGAAGAAGAATCGCTTGAACCCAGAAGGCGGAAGTTGCAGTGAGACGAGATTGTGCCGCTGCCCTCTGGCCTGGGCAATAGAGGGAGGCTCTGTCTCAAAACACAAACAAAAACTGCAAAGCATTACAGGTGGCCAGTTTGTTTCGGTTTATATAAAGTGCAGCATAAATGATCTGTTAGAGAGAGAGACCATTGGGATAATTTTTTTTTTTTGAGACAAGGTCTTGGTGTGTTGCCCAGGCTGGAGTGCAGTGGTGCTACCATAACTCCCTGCAGCCTTGCATTCCTGATCTTAAGGGATCCTCTCCCCTCAGCCTCCTGAATAACTGGGACTATAGGTGTGCACCAGTATGCCTGGCCAATTAAATAATTTTTTTTTTTTTTTTGGTAGAAACAGGAGTGTCACTATGTTACTCAGGTTGGCTTTGAACTGTTGGCCTCAAGCAATCCTCCTGCTTTGGCCTCCCAAAGCCCTGGGATTGCAGGTGTAAGCTACAGCTCCTGGCCTGAAACCCCCTTGAAGGCATCGTTTGAACCACTGTTACCACAGAAGCGTGGCCAGGTTCAATGTGGAGAGTGAATAGAAGCTGGGCTGGGGTCTGTGCTAGTTAGGATTTGTGGAGACGCAAAAAGATGCCCCTCCCACTTTAACCACCTTCCCTTGCCTCGTCATTTGATCAACTCTGAATAGCTGACTTTAGCTTTCACATAGCCTCCTCTACCGTATTTTCAGTGTGGCCTTAACAATTAATCATAGTAACTTCCCACCTTCTTTTTTTTTTGAGATGGAGTCTTGCCCTGTTGCCCAGACTGTAGTGCAATGATGTGATCTTGGCTCACTGCAACCTCCACCTCTCAGGTTCAAGCAGTTCTCTGCCTCAGCCTCAGCCTCCCAAGTAGCTGGGATTATAGGCATCCACTGGCGTGATCTTGGCTCACTGCAACCTCCGCCTCCCAGGGTCAAGTGATTCTCCTGCCCGAGCCTCCCAAGTAGCTGGGACTACAAGCACCTGCCACCATGCCCCTATGATTTTTTGGATTTTTAGTAGAGACAAGGTTTCACCATGTTAGCCGGGATAGTCCTGATCTCTTGACGTCCAGATCCTCCCACCTCAGCCTCCCAAAGTGCTGGGATTACACCCAGCTAATTCTTTTTTATGTTTAGTAGAGATGTGGTTTCACCATCTTGGCCAGGCTGGTCTTGAACTCCTGACTCCTAGAGCTGCGACTTTCCAATGTTGGGATACCCCAGCATCATCAGGCAAAATTGGGGTTCTTTTTGTTTGTGCTTTTAAAAAAAAAAAAAAAACTTGAGGCATAAAACTGTTAACAGAAAGGGGTCCAGATCCAGATGGCAAGAGAGGGTTGTTGGATCTTGTGCAAGAAGAAATTTGGGATGACAACATAAAGTGAAAGTAGTTTATTAGAGAATCAAAGAATCAAGACTGGGCATGACTCACACCTGTAATCCCAGCACTGTGGGAGGCTGAGGCGAGCAGATCATCTGAGGTCAGGAGTTCGAGACCAGCCTGGCCAATATGGTGAAACTCCATCTCTACTAAAAATACAAAAATTAGCTGGGTGTGGTGGCAGGCGCCTGTAATCCCAGCTACTTGGGAGACTGAGGCAGGAGACTCACTTGAACCCAGGAGGCTGAGGTTGCAGGAGAGCTGAGATTAGGCCACTGCACTTCAGCCAGGGCAACAGTGAGACTTTGTATCAAACAAACAAACAAAATTCAAAGAATGCCAGGCACATTGGCTCATACCTCCCATCACTTTGGGAGGTCAAGGTGGGAAGATTGGTTGAGGCCAGGAGTTGAAGACTATGCTGGCCAACATACAGAGACCCTGTCTCTAATTTTTTTAAAAAGAAGAAGAAACAAAAGAATGGCTACTCTGTAGGCAGAGCATTCCCAAGGGCTGCTGGTTGACTATTCTTGTGCTTATATCTTGGTCATATGCTAAACAAGGGGTGAATTATTCATGAGTTTTTCAGAAATGGGGCAGGGAATTCCTAAAACTGAGGATTCCTCTTCCTTTTAGACCATATTGGGTAACTTTCGGAAGTTGCCATGGCATTTATAAACTGTCATAGGGCTGGTGGGAGTGTCTTTTAGCATGCTAATGCATTATAATTAGCATATAATGAGCCATGAGGGCGATCAGTGGTCACTTTTGTTGCCATTTGGATTTGGCAGATTTTGGCCAGCTTCTTTATTGCACTCTGTTTTATCAGCAGGGTCTTTGAGACCTGTATCTTGTGACGTGCTGTCTCATCCTGGGACAAAGAATGCCTAACTTCCTGGGGATGCAGCCTAGCGGGTCTCAGCCTTATTTTATCCTTGTTCAAGATGGAGTCACTCTGATTCAGATGCCTCTGACAAAGCCAGCTTGGATGAAGACCTAACACCCTTGAGCAAATGAGAGATCTGTGTGATGGAACAGTGACATGTTTTGACTGGGGAGGTTGATCCTATGAATCTGTACATGTGATAAAAATTTCACAGAACCCCACACACATACGAGTGCACATGCCAATGAATGGATGTAAAACTGGTGAAATCTGATTAAAGTCACTAGATATTATCAATTTTGTTTTCCTGGTTGTGATACTGAACTAAAATCATGCAAAATGTCATCACTGGCGAACACTGGGTGAAGGTTTTTTAGGATATGTCTAAATTATTTCAAACAGATATAAATCTACAATTCTCTCCAAATAAAAAGCTAAAAATAGAAAAAGAAAACACCCAAAAACCAAAAACCAAAAAACAATCCCAAACACTAACACCTTGTAATCACCATCCACATTTGGTTAATGCTAAGATCTTTTTTTTTTTTTTAGACAAGGGTCTTACTCTGTCACCCAGGCTGGAGTGCGATGGTATGATCTTGGCTCACTGCCACCTCTACCTCCTGGGTTCAAGCGATTCTCATGCCTCAGCCTCCCGAGTAGCTGGGATTACAGGTGACTGCAACCACGCCCGGCTAATTTTTGTATTTTTAGTAGAGACGACTTTCACCATGTTGGCCAGGCTGGTCTTGAACTCCTGACCTGAGGTGATCTGCCTGCTTTGGCCTCACAAAATGCTGGGATTACAGCCGTGAGCCACCACACCCAGCCCGAAGATCTTTGTATTCATCTTTTTTAGAAAAATAAAACAAAGCCTTAAAGATTCAGCTGAAGAGTCCCACTCAGTCCTTTTCCTTTTCAGAAGTGACCGTTGTCATTGAATTAATATGTATCTATCTTTTCCATGTTTGCTTTTACTGTATAATGTGTATGTTCATAAACAGTCTGTGATATCCTGTTACACATTTCCTTTGATAGCTTAGTTTGCCACTAAACATTATGTTTTTAGGGTGTATGCATGTTGAAACATGTAGACCAATTCTTTTAATTTGTTAACTGCTCAAAGTATTTCTAATAGGTGAATATACCACACATTCTTCAACCAATTTTCCACTGATAATAGATAGGTGGTTTTCCATTTTTTACTATTACCAGACACTGCGATCATGGCCATCCAGGTATAAATGCCTTTGTGGTCCAGGAATAAGAGTTTCTGCAGGGTGTTTATCTAGAACTGGAAGTGCTAAGCAGACAGTGTGCACATACTCAATTTCAGTAAACATTGAGAAACGGCTATCCAACTGTGACTATATAAATTTATGGCTGTCCCAGCAGGGGGTAATGATCACCATTTACTTACATTTTCACCAACCAACCCTGAGCTTTCCAGACTGTTAAAAGTTTGCCAATCTGATGGATGTAAAATAGTATTTCATTGATATTTTATTTTTGCATTTTCCGGATTACCAACAAAGTTAGACATCTCTTCCTATGTTTATTAGTTGGAGTTTCCTCTTCTGTGAATCCTGAGTTTATACCCTTTTGCCTTTTTTTTAAATATTGTGTGTCATTGTTACAGGTATTTTTTGTATTTGGTTCCCGATTTTTTTGTGTACATCTCTGTATTATAAATTTCAGCTTATGGGCTGTCTTTAAAAAGTGACTTTTAATTTTGCGATTATAATAGTTTGCATGCAGTTGTAAGAAATAATTCCGAGATCTATGTATACCTTTCACCCATTTTACCCCAATAGTGACATTTTGGACAACTAAGTTCAGTATCAAAGACAGAAAATTGACATTAATGCAATCCATTCATCCTATTCAGATTTCACCAGATTTATGTGTGTGTCAGTGTGTATGTGTTTATGTGTATTTAGTTCTATACAATTTTATTATATGTTTAGATTTGTGTGAGTCACAATGCAGTCAAGAAGATACAGAACAGTTCCATCACAACGGTTCTTCCTGCTCCTCTTGCATAGTCACAATTACCTTCCCCACTTCAACCCCTAGCAACTACTAGTTAGTCCTCTGTTTCCATAATTTTGTCATTTCAAGAATGTTAAAGAAGTGGACTAATACTGTATATAACCTTTTTGAGGTTGGCTTTTTTATTCACCATAATTCTCTCAAGCTCCTTCCAAGTTACTGTGTGTATCAGTCATTCATTCCTTTTCATTGCCAAGTAATATTCCATTGTATGGATGTACCACAGTTTGTTTTTCCCACTGAAGGACATCTGGATTATTCCCAGTTACAGGCTATTATGCATAATGCTGCTATGAATACTCTTATACAAATTTTTGTGTGAACATAAGTTTTCATTTCTCTGAGGTAAATGCTCAAGAGTGCAGTTACTGAGTTGTATCAAACGCGTATTTAGCTTTATGAGAAATTACCAAACTATTTTCTAGAGTGGTTGTACCATTTTACATTCCCATTGGCAATGCACAAGGGATTCAGTTTCTTTTCATTCTCACCAGCATTTAGTGTTATCATTATTTTTTATTTTAGCTAGACTGATAGGTGTGTAGTGACATCTTGTGGCTTTAATTTGCATTTTTTTAATAGCTAATGCTGTTTCTCATCTTTTTATGGGCTTATTTGTACATCCATCTGTATATTCTCTTCAGTGAAATGTCTGTTCATGTCTTTTGTTCACTTACTAATTGGTTTATTTGGGGTTTTTCTGCTGTTGAGTTTTAAGAATTCTTTACATATTCTAGATACAGGTCCTTGCTGGATATCTGATTTGGAAATTTTTCTCCTAGTCTGTAGCTTTTTTTTAATTTATTTTTTTGTTAATGAAGAGTCAAACTCTGTAAAATATTTGAAGAGAAGTATTCTGAGCCAAATGGGAGTGATGAACAGCTTGTGACACAACCCTCAGGAGATCCTGAGAACACATGCCCAAGGTGGTTGGGCCGCAACTTGGTTTTATACGTCTTAGGGAGATATAAGGCATCAACCAGTATATGTAAGATGTTCATTGGTTTGGTCCAGAAAGGACAGTTGGAAGCACAAGCTTTCAAGTCATAGATGGATTCAAAGATTTTCTGATTAGCAATTGATTGAAAGAGTTAAGTTATTGTCTAAAGACTGAGAATTAATAGAAAGGAATGTCTGGGTTAAGATAAGGGGTTGTGGAGACCAAGGTTTCATCCTGCAGTCAAAGCCCCTGGGTAGCAGGATTCAGAGAGGATAGATTGTCAGTGTTTCTTTTCTTTTTCTTTTTCTTTCTTTCTTTCTTTTTTTCTTTTTTCTTTTTTTATTTTTTGAGGCAGGGTCTCAGTCTGTTACCAAGCCTGGAGTACAGTGACACAATCACAGCTCACTACAACCTTTGCCTCCTAGGCTCAAGTGATCCTCTTACCTCAACCTCCCAAGTAACTGGAACCACAGGTGTGCACCTCCCCACCTGGCTAATTTTTATGTTTTTTGCAGAGATGGGGTTTGACTAGGTTGGCCAGGCTGGTTTCAAACTCCTGGCCTCAAGTGATCTACCCGCTTGGCTTCCCAAAATGCTGGAATTACAAGCATGAGCCACCACACTTGGCCTGATTGTAAATGTTTCTTATCAGACTTGAAGCATCTGTTCTATTAATAATTCCAAAAGGAAGACAGGTGTAATGAGGCATGTCTGGCTCCTCTTTCCCATCATGGTCTAAACTAGTTTTTCAGGTTATCTTTGAAATGCCCTTGGCTTAGAGGAGGGCTCCATTCAGATGGTTGGGGATGCCTTAGAATTTTATTCTTGGTTTACACTCTTCACAGGTTCTTTGCAGAGCAAAGGTTTTTAATTTTGATGAAGTCTAATTTAGCAATTTTCCCTTTTATAGATTATGCTTTGGTGTCAAATCTGGGAACTCTTTGGCTCCTCTTAGGTTCTAAGGATTTTCTCCTGTTTCATTCTAAAACTATTATAGTTTTACGTAAGTCTGTGAATCATTTTAATTTTTGTGTAAAGCACGATAATTAGGCAGAGATTTACTTTTTTGGCCTATGGATATCCAGTTGTCCAGCACTGTTTGTTGAAAAGGCTTGCCTTCCTCCAATAATTGTCACATGTCCTTCTTTTTCTTTTTTTGGATCAGAGCCTTGCTCTGTTGCCTGGGCTGGAGTGCAGTGGTGTCATCTCAGCTCACTGCAACCTCCATCTCCTGGGTTCAAGCAATTCTTGTGCCTCAGCCTCCCAAGTAGCTGAGACTACAAGTACATGCCACCACACCTAGCTAATTTTTGTATATTTTTGGTAGAGACAGGGTTTTGCCATGTTGGCCAGGCTGGTCTTGAACTCTTGGACTCAAGCAATCCTCCCACCTCAGCCTCCCAAGGTGCTGGGATTACACACGTCACCACACCCAGTCTTCATACCTTTGCGAAAAATAATGTGAGCACATTTGTTTGGGGCTATTTCTGGATTCTCTATTCTCTTCCCTTGATCTATGTGTATATTCTTCCACCAGTAACACAGTCTTGTTACAGTAAGCTATAGGTATATGTAATCATTTGTGATTTCTTCCTCTTTATTCTTATTTTTCAAATTATATTAGCTCTTATAGGTCATATGCCTTTATATATAAAATTATAGGTCTTTTAGATCCTATGCCTTTATATATAAAATTATATGTTTTATAGGTCCTATGACTGTATATATAAAATTTAGAGTAATAGGTCTAAAGGTCCTATGTCTTTATATATAAAATTTGGAGTAAAATTGTTTATACCTTCAAAAATTACCTTGCAGGGGTATTGATAGGAATAGCATTAAACCTACAGGTCATTTTGAGGACAACTGACATCTTCACTATGTGGAGTCTGCCAATCCATGAACACAGTATGTCTCTGGATTTACTGAGGTATTCTTAATTCTTTCTTCAGAATTTTGTAAATTTCAGCGTACATATCCCTTACATATTTTGATAAATTATATCTAAGTATTTCATTTTCTCTGGAGCAATTATAAATGGTATTGTGTCTTTAATTTTGGTTTCCACATGAAAATTATTAGTATATAGAAATGCAGTTCATATTTGTCTCTTGACATTGGATCTTGCCAACTTTCTAAACTCATGTATTAGCTCTGATAGTTTTTTGGTAAGTTATTGGCGATTTTCTACATAGACAGTTATGTTATCTGTAAATAGGGACAGTTTTATTTCTTCCTTCCTAATCTGTATGCCTTTTATTCCTTTTTCTTGTTTTATTGCACTGGCTAGAACTTCAGTACTGTGTTGAATAACGATGATGAGAGCAGGCATTCTTGCCTTGTTCCCAATTTTAGGGAGAAAGAATTCAGCTTCTCACCATTAAGATATTAACTGTAGTTTTGTGTAGATGCACTTTATTAAGTTGAGGATGTTCTTCCTTATTCCTGCTTTCTGAGACTTTTTATCCTGTGTGGGTGTTGGATTTTGTCAAATGCTTTTTCTGCATCAATTGATATGATTATATGATTTTTCATCTTTACCTTGTTAATATAGTGGATCACACATTGATTGATTTTCAAACTAGCTTTGCATACTTGATTTTCCCACTTGGTTGTGTATGTAATTCTTTTCATACATCATTGGGTTTGATTTGCTTGTATTTTGTTGAAAATTTTTCCTCTAAGTTCATGACGAATATGTTGGTCTGTAGCTTTCCTTTTTCATACTGTCTTTGATTGTGATATAACAGTAATACTTAGCTTCATAAAATGAATGACACAGTGTTTTGTCCAATTTGTCCAGCATTGTTTGTTGAAAAGGCATAGTTTAAAAGCTTGCAAAAGAGACCTCTCCAGGCAGGAGATGTCTCTTTTGGGAGCTTTAAAATTATGCACTCATTTTCCTTAAGGGTTATAGAACTATGCAGATTTTCTAATTCATCTTGGATGACTTTGGAAGTGTGTTGTTTTTGAGGAATTGGTCCATTTCTATTAAGTTGTTAAGTTTCTGAGTATAAAGTTGTTTGTAGTATTCACTTATTATCTGTTTAGTGGCTATAGAATTTGTAGAGATATCACCTGTTTCATTCCTGATATTAGTACTTTGTATCCTCTCTCTCTCTCTCTCTCTCTCTCTCTCTCTCTCTGTCTCTTTTTAGAGATAGGAGTCTTGCTTCATTACCTAGGTAAGACTTGACCTCCTGGGCTCAAGAGATCCTCCTGCCTTATCCTCCGAAGTAACTAGAAGTACAAACATGTACCACGATGCCTGACTAATTTTTAAATTTTTTGTAGAGACAGGGTCTCGCTATGTTGCCCAGGCTGTTCTCGAACTTCTGGACTCAAGCAATTCTCCCACCTCAGCCTCCCAAAGTGCTGGGATTACAGGCATGAGCCGCTGCAGCCAGCCCTCTTTCTTAATATGAGCATTTAGTGCTATACATTTTATGCTGAGCACTGTCTCCGTATCACATATGTTTTGGTGTTTTATTTTCCTTTTAATTTGGTTCTATCCTATAAGTTTCCTTTTAGACTTCTTTGACCCAAGGATTATTTAGAAGTACATTGTTTAATTTCCAAGCGTCAGGAGATTTTCTGTCATATTTCTGTTACTGATTTCTGGTTTGGTTCCATTATGGTCAGAAAATATAATGCATAATCTTAATTCTTTTGAATTTTTTAGGGATTATTTTTTGGCCCAGCTATGGTCTATCTTGGTAAATTCTCTGTGAGCACTTGGAAAAAAAATACGTATTCCATTGTTGTTGGGTGAAGTGTTCCCAACTGAAATATCAATTAAGTTGAATGCGTTGACAGTGTTATGCAGTTATTCTATATCCTTGCTGATTTTCCATCTCATAAGTCTACCAGTTGCTCAGAGTGGAGAGTTGAAGTGATCAGTTGTAATTGTAGATTTGTGTACTTCTCCTTTCAGCTCTATTTGTTTCATTTATCTTCAGACTCTGTTGTTTGGTGCATAGACAGGATTGCTATGTTTTCTTGATGGGTTGACTCTTTATCATTATGTAATGTTTCTCTGGTAATTTTCTTTTCTTTAAAATCTACTTTATCCGATATTAGTATAGCCATCCTTGCTTTCTTTGGATTAATATTTGTGTATCTTTTTTTATCATCTTACTTTGAATCTGCCTATATCATTACATTTGAAGTGAGTTTCTTGTAGATAACATATTGCTGAATAATGTTTTCATGTTCATTCTTCCAATCTGTCTTTTAACTGATATATTTAGACCATTTATATTTAAGGCAATTATTGATGTATTAGGGTTTAAGTCTGCCATTTTATTGTTTCTCCTGTTTTTCCTCCTCTGCTTCTCTTTTCCTACTTTCCTATGGGTTACTTGACATTTTTTATGATTTCATCTTTTTATTTATTTATTTTTTCTATAGGGTCTCACTCTGTTGCCCAGGCTGGAGTGCAATGGCATGATCTTGACTTACTACAGCCTCCACCTCCCAGATTCAAGCAGTTATCACGCCTCAGCCTCCCAAGTATCTAGGATTACCAGTGGGCCCCACCACAGCTAGCTAATTTTTATATTTTTAGTAGAGATGAGATTTCGCCATGTTGGTCAGGCTGGTCTCGAACTCCTGACCTCAAGTGATCCACCTTCCTCGGCCTCCCAAAGTGGTGGGATTACAGGTGTGAGTCACTTCTGGCCAGGTTCCATCTTTAAAAAAATTTATCATTAATTTTTGTGGGTACATAGTAGGTGTATATTTATGAGTCACGTGAGACATATTGATACAGGCATGCAATGCATAATAATCATATCAGGGTAAATGGGGTATCCATCACCTTAAGGGTTTATTCTTTGTGTTATAAGTCAATTATACTCTTTTAGCTATTTTTAAATGTATAACTAAATTATTTTTGACTAGAGTCACCCTGTTCTTTTGTACTCATTAACCATCCTAGAATTCCATCTTGATTTATTTATACTTTGTATAGTTTTCTTGGTGGTTGCTCTAGGTATTATAATACATATACATAACTTATCAGTCTACCGATACTAAATTTTTACCACTTCAGTGGCTTCCATTTAGGTCCTGTCATCTCTTCCCCACTGTTTTTATTTTTTTGAGAGCAAGTCTTACTATGTTGCCCAGGCAGGAGTGCAGTGGCTATTCACAGGCATGATCATGGCACCCTGCAGCCTCAGACTCCTGGCCTCAAGTGATACTCCTGCAGCCTCCTGAGTAGCTGGGGCTATAGGCATGTACCAACATTCTTGGCTATCCCACTTTTAAAGTAGAATTGTCTTAGGTTTCTTTTTCCAAATTCGTTGAGTACCACATCAGATTGTGTTATAATTTTTGCCTCAAATATTATTATTGCAGCAAATATGACTTAAGAAACACGTAAGATAGTTTATTCTATTTACCCATATTTTTACCCATTCCAATATGTTTCTTTCTTTTCTAAAGTTCCAAGCCTTCTTCTGTTATCATTTCCTTTCTGTTTGGAGACCTTCCTTTACCCACTCTTTTTTTTTTTTTGAGACGGAGTTTCACTCTTCTTGCCCAGGCTGGGGTGCAGTGGCGCCACCTTGGCTCACTGCAACCTCTGCCTCCCAGATTCAAGCGATTCTCCTGCCTCAGCCTCCCGAGTAGCTGGGATTACAGGCATGCACCACCACGCCCAGATAATTTTTGTGTTTTAAGTAGACACAGGGTCTCATCATGTTGGCCAGGCTGGTCTTCAACTCCTCACCTCATGTGATCGGCCCACCTCGGCCTCCCAAAGCACGGGGATTTCACGCGTGAGCCACCGCGCCCAGCCATTCTCTTTTCTTTGTAATCAGGCAGCCTAACTGTTGAGCTATAGTATGAGCGGTGGCTGACTGTGTATGTTCACTCTCCCCCTTGGTGCTGGTGCCACTTTCCTAACAAATATGAAGAACAAACTGACGCTGCTGCATTGTTTCCTAGGGGGGTGTTCATTCAGCGCCTTACTGAGCTCTACTGATGCTGGGGAAGAGAGAGACGATATGCTCATGTGGCTTTGTTGCTGGAGGGTGAGGGCAGAAGCTTAGCTCCCCAGTGGGTCCCACGGACCCCAGCTGGTGGGGGAGTGAGACAGGAATACAGACTAGCCTTGCGCAAAGCCAGAGGACAGTCCAAAAGACCGCTCTCACTTCTGACACCAGCTGCAAATTTGGGGGCCCCTCAAAACTTTCCTCAGGGTTCCTGATTTACTAGAAGGACTCACAGAACTCCCTGAAAACTCTTGTACCCAGTTACAGTTTATTACAGGGAAAGAGTACAGATACAAATCAGGCCAGGGAAGAAGCCTGGGGGGCAGCGTATAGGTACGTTCCAAACACAGAGATGACGGTGGCATAATGGGCAGCTCTAAAGTCCTGGCAGTAACATGCGACACAATGCAGGGAGTATGGCAACCAGGGACGCTCACTCAAACCTTGGTGTCATCACTAGACTTTCCTGATACTTCTTTGGTAAAGAAATCAGAGTGCCACCTCCTTTGACGGGGTGGGGGACAGAGAATCAGCCCTGAATTCATTCCCACCCACGCTACCCCAGCAGGGGAATCAGACTGTTAACACCTGCTTCTGCCACATGGGAGTTGGAAAATCAGCTTTAATCTCCTGCCAATGATGTGTGAAAATATGCACAAAGTATTGCCAAACAGGGAAGTGCTCCCAAGCGTTGGTGTCCAGACTTTTTACTGGGGCTCAAGCATGTAGACCTGGTTGGCTGCCCACATTGCTGACCTTATTCTCCAGCCCCTCTGAAGGCTGAGCTGATGCCATGTGACCCAAATCTTCCACCCTAAATCACATCACTTGACCTTCTGATGTGGCCTAAAGCCCCCCATGAACAAAGACACTTTTATTAAGCAGGACGTTCCAAGGGCTGAGAGATGACCTCCCAGGAGCTGAAGGTTAAATTCATTACTACATGCCCTGCTTCATAACATCTCATTCACTTTTTAAAATTTTGAGACAGAGTCTCACTCTGTCGCCCAGGCTAGAGTACAGTGGCACAATCTTGGCTCACTGCAGCCTCTGCCTACCAGGTTCAAGTGATTCTCCTGCCTCAGCCTCCTGAGTAGCTGGGATTGCTGGCGCCCACCACCATGCCTGGCTAATTTTTGTAGTTTTAGTAGAGCCAGGATTTCACCATGTTGAGCAGGCTGTTCTCGAACTCCTGACCTCAGGCAATTCACCTGCCTCAGCCTCCCAAAGTGCAGGGATTACAGGTGTGAGCCACTGCGCCCAACATCTCATTCATTTTTATTGCTGCCAGGTGGGTGTGGAGGTTCAGCTTCACACTGAGCCTTGTTGACACCAGAGTAGGTGGAAAACGCAGCGCTGGCTGGCCATGACTTGCACCACTTGTCCAATCTTGGTGATGCTGATTGCGATGGAGGTCCAGGTTCTGACTGGGCTCTGCCAACACCAGAGTGAGAGGGAAAGAAGAGTAGTGTTGAGGAGCCTCACCTTGCAGCAGCTCATTAAGTCTGCAGAAGGGGAGGGAGAGAGAGACGGGGGAGACCCATCACCAGACCCTGATGACATGGCTGTGCAGGAAAATCAGGGTACCACCTTCTTCTGCTGGGTGGGAGATAGAGGATCAGCCTCCCACTCATCCCCATCTAGGTACCCCAGCAGGGAAAATCAGCATCACCACCTGCTGCTGCCATGTGGAAGCTGCAAGACCAGATCCCCAGTTGGCCCTGCTGAAATGACAGGGAGGGGGTTGCAGTTTTTCCATCGGTTTTTGGCTGGCAGGGCAGATATGGTTTAAAAAAAACTCTCTATAATCTCAGCATTTTGAGAGGCCGAGGTGGGAGGATCGCTTGAGGCTAGGAGTTCAAGACCAGCCTGGGCAACTGTTTTAGTCTGTTCTCATGCTGCTATGAAGAAATACCTGAGACTGGGTAATTTATAAGGAAAAGACGTTCAATTGACTCACAGTTCCGCATGGCTGGGGAGGCCTCAGGAAACAGAATTGTGGTGCAAGGCACCTCTTCATAGGGCGGCAGGAGAGAGGATGAGGGCAAGCAGGGGAAATGCCAGATGCTTATAAAACCATCAGATCTCATGAGACTCGCCCGTTATCACGAGAACAGCATGGGGGAAACCACCCCCATGATTCAGTTACCTCCACCTGGTCCTGCCCTTGACACGTGGGGATTACGGGGATTACAATTCAAGGTGAGATCTGAGTGGCAACACAGAGCCAAACCATATCAGCAATATAGTGACACCTCCTTCTCTACAAAATGTCCAATAATTAGCCCGCTGTGGTGATGCATGCTTGTAGTCCCAGCTGCTCAGGAGGCTGAGGCAAGAGGATTCCTTGAACCTGAGAGGTCGAGCCTGCAGTGAGTTATGATCGTACCACTACACTCCAGCCTAGGCAACAGAGCGAGACCCTGACTCAAAAATAAAAATAGATTAAAAATCCTGTTGGTTGTTTGCTTTCTTTTCTTTTGATTCAGGGAAACTGGCTTTTCTTAGAGCCTTTTTTTGTCCGTGCCTGGTAGTGTTTCCAGGTCAGAGACTTTTCCTGTACTGTGTCTGGGATGTTGGGGTATATGGAAGACAATTAGGAAACTCAGGCTACTCACTGCCGTTGAGTCCCTCAAGTCCCAAGATCCCGAGATTGTCTGCCTTCTCCTTTTCACCTTTCAGAATCTCTCTATGCTTGTCTGCTGTGTTATGTCTGTGGCTTATCAGTTGTAAGAGAGAGGACCTGGGAAGAATGACACTATTCCATCTTGGCCAGAACCAGAAGTCATATAGCTTGGCTTTCACTTTGCTTCTGATACTGCACTTAGTTTTGACTTTTAATGAGTCAAATGCATTGATCTTTTCCTGTAAGGGCTTTTTTTTTTGTCCTTGTTTAAGAAATCCTTCTGTCTACATTCAGGCCATAAAGATAGCTCAGACTTTTTCTCTAGTTTTTTTTTTTTTTTTCAAATGAAGTCTCTCTCTGTTGTCCAAGCTAGCGTTCAGTTGCATGATCTTAGCTCGCTGCAACCTCTGCCTCCCAGGTTCAAGCAATTCTCCTACTCAGCCTCCCAAGTAGCTGGGATTACAGGCATATGCCACCATGCTCAGCTAATTTTTGTATTTTTAGTAGAGATGGAGTTTTGCCGTGTTGGCCAAGCTGGTCTCAAACTCCTGACCTCAAGTGATCCTCCCACCTCAGCCTCCCAAAGTGCTGGGATTACAGGCGTGAGCCACCGTGCCTGGCCTTTTTCTCTAGTTTTAAAGTGTTTTCCCCGCCCCCATATTTAGGTCTTCAGTCTAACTGGAATTTATTTTTGGATGTGATAGTGATTTTCAAAGCATGATCCAAGGCCCCTGGGTGACTGAGATCCTATCAGGAGGAGTATGAGATCAAACTATTTTCCTAACGATGCCAAGATTTTTGATTTTTTATTGTGTTGACATTTCCAGTGACGATGCCAAAGAATTGGTGGGTAACACTGTTCGTACCTTAGCACACACAAAAAAAACACAGGGCACGCCACTCTACTCATCGTCACATCCTTCACGCCTATGCATTCACACTTAAACAAACATGTACCAGTTTCACTTAAGAATGTTCTTGATGAAGCAATGAGAGTTATTATTGTTACCGACCCCTGATCCGGAGTATGTCTTTGAGCGCTTCCGGATGATGGCACGGGAAGCACATGGAAAGCGCTTCTCCTGTCTTCCGAAGCACAGTGGTCGTCTCCAGGAAAAGCACCGATGCAATGGCTTGAACTGAACCAGCTGCCTTTTGTCTTTTGTTTTTTTTGTTTGCATAGAAACTCTGGTTTTTCAGCCCTGGATATTTGTCAGACATTTTCTCAAAAGTGAGTAAGTGAGCCTGTCACTTCAAGGAAAACAACTGACAGTGTTTGTTGCCTGTGATCAAACGCGAGCTTTCACATAAACAATTAGAATTTTAGAACACCCGCATCTGTTTCCATGCTCTCGATGGTTTCCAATAGAAGACTTTTTTGATGATGTGGTTGGTGGTAATGTTATTGAATGAATGTGATTTTGGGGATGAAATGTGTCAGATGTGGAAGATCGGCGTAACTCAGTGGACCAATGTTTTGTAAATGACTAATACGTGATATTCCAAAATCATGCTTGAGCAAAAGATCTTTCAAAGAGTAAGTTAGACCAATGGCTTTTCATGTAACAGAGTATGAAAAGTTCATTGATACAGTTTCAGATTCCAAATTGCAAGTAAACCTTAAGAAACAACTACTTCTTGAGTTTTGCTGTCATGGAAAATAAGAGTATTCACAATAATTCTGAAAAGGCCTTTATTAACCACATATTTCTGTGAGACTAGATTTTCTTTATATACTCTAACCAAAACAATATATATTATAACAGACTGAACGTAGAAGCAGATATGAGAATCTAGCCAGACATTGAAACGATTTGCAAAAACTTAAAACAATGTCACTCAAAATTTTTTTTGTTTAGAAAATTAGAAGGTTTTAAAATTAAATAACATGTTACTTATTTTACCATGTAATGAATTTATACTGAATTAAAACAAATAAATTAGTAAGGCCAGACGTGGTGGGTGACACTTGTAATCCCAGCATTTTGGGAGGCTGAGGTGGGAGGATCATGTGAGCCCAGGAGTTTGAGACCAGCTTGGGCCACATAGAGAGACCCCATTTCTACCAAAAAAAAAAATATTAGCGAGGCATGATGGTGCATAGCTGTGGTCCCAGCTAGTTGGGAGGCTGAGGTAGGAGGATCGCTTGGACCTGGGAGGTTGAGAATGCAGTGAGCCATTATCATGCCACTACCATCAAACTTGAGCAACAGAGTGAGACCCTGTCTCAAAAAATGTTTTTCTAAATTTCTCAGTTTATCATATAGTTGTTAACATTGATAGATATATATTTTTAAAAAGCTCTTTGTGGCCTCCATATTTTTTAAATGGCCAGGCAATGTCGATCTATGGCCTGAAATAGAGATCGGATTTTATTTTCTTTTTCTCATGTGAATAACCAGTTTCCCTGGTACTGTAGTCTATCCTGTCCCTACTCATTTTTAATATAACCTCCTGCCATTAATATGTTTCCATATTCATGTGGTTGTGTGGCTAGACTCTTTTTCTATTACATATATTTATTTGTCCATATGCCAATTCCACACTGTCTTAATTACTATTACTTGAGAGTATCTTGATATCTGAGAGAAAATTGACATTTTATGGTATGTCTTCCCATCCTGACTATGGCATACTTTTCTATTTATTTATATCTCCTTTCTGTGTCCTTCAATCAAATTTTATAATTTTCTCTAGAAAGATTTCATATAGTTTATTAAATTCATTCTTAAGAACTTTTAATTTGCTATTGTGATGGTTATGAATTAAACATTTAAATTCACTGGTGCTGCAGTATAGGAATCTATTGAATTTTTTTGTATCAATCTTGTAAGCAGCAACTTTGCTGAACTCTTTTACTAATTGTAATAGTTTACAGTTATGCTTGAATTTTTTTACGTGATAATCACAGAATATGCAAATTAACACAATTTTCTTCTTTCTATTCCTCATGCTCCTTTCTCCCTCCTCATCTTATTGATCGGCTCAGCTCTCAAGTGTAATGTTAATAGTGATGATGTTACTTTCTGTCCTCACAATCTGTTAATTTTTTTTTGTTGTTGAGATGGAGTCTTGCTCTGTTGCCCAGGCTGGAGCGCAGTGGCACAATCTCGGCTCACTGCAGCCTCTGCCTCCCGGGTTCAAGCAGTCTTCTGAGAAGCTGGGACTACAGGTGTGTGCTGCCACGCCCAGCTAATTTTTTTGTGTTTTTAGTAGAGATGGGGTTTCACCATGTTGGCCAGGCTGGTCTCGAACTCCTGACCTCATGATCTGACCGCCTCAGCCTCCCAAAGTGCTGGGATTACAGACGTAAGCCACCATGCCTGACACAAGCTGTTAAATTTTGAGAAGTCACCATCAACTTGAAAGACTGAACATATTAAAGTTCATTTGGCTTTTTGCAAAGGCACTTAGGCAGTATTTAACAATATTTTAAATAGACCTAGCCTTTGATCCAGGAATTACACTCTTTTTTTTTGAGACAGACTCTTACTCTGGTGCCAGGCTGGAGTGCAGTGGCGCAATCTCGGCTCACTGCAACCTCCACCTACCGGGTTCAAGCTATTCTTCTGCCTCAGCCTCCCAAATAGCTGGGACTACAGGCACATGCCACCACGACCAGCTACTTTTTCTATTTTTTGTAGAGACAGGGTTTCACCATGTTGGCCAGGATGGTATCGATATCTTAACTTCATGATCCTCCCACCTCAGTCTTCCAAAGTGCTGGGATTAAAGGTGTGAGCCAGGAATTACACTTTTAGAAATTTGTATTATACAGATATTTGCAGAAATGCATGAAGGTCTATATAAAAGAATTTCATTAGAGCATTGTGTCTAGTAATAAAAAATTGGAATCAATCTCAGAGTCCATCCATAGAGAAGTGGCGAAACTATGATAGAGCCTTAGAGCAAAATATTATGTAACTGTTTGGAAAAGAATGCAGAAGATCTACTTGTATCATCATGAAACGGTCTTCGAGACATTAAGTAGAAAGTCACCAAGTAGGAAAACAACTCACAGAATTTGTACGGTATGTTCCCATTTCTGCTAAAAAAAAAAAAAAAGTAAGAACTCACCCATGTGCATACCCAACTACTACCAGTGATTTGTCAACTCTGGAAAGAGGAGTGGGACTGGAAGAGAGATGTCAAGGGAACTCTTTTTTTCCTTTTAAAAACATTTCTAGATTGTTTGCATTTTCTATAATGAGAATTAATTCACATATTGCTTGTGTACTTTTTTTGTTTTTTGAGATAGAGTGTCGCTCTGTCCCCCAGGCTGGAGTGCAGTGCTGTGATCTCCGCTCACTGCAACCTCCACCTCCCAGGTTCAAGAAATTCTCTTACCTCAGCCTCCCAAGTAGCTGTGCTTACAGGAGCCTGCCACATGCCCAGATAATTTTGGTATTTTTTTTTTTTTTTTAGTAGAGATGGGGTTTCGCTATGTTGGCCAGCCTGGTCTCAAACTCCTGACCTCAAGTGACCTGCCTGCCTTGGCCTCCCAAAGCGCTGGGATTACAGGCATGCTTGGCCTGCTTGTGTAATTCTAAACAATCATCAGGACCATGAACCAGACCATCTGTGAAAGGCGGAGATGTTTCCTGGCAGGATAGGGTCCATCGCCATTGATACTGGCAAGGTGCCTGCTGCTCCCTAGCCTGCTGTAGGTACCAGATTGACCTTGAGTAGAACCAACCTTGAGCGAAGAGGAAAGGAGAGCCAGGCCCTAATCACAGGGATCTCCAGGGGTGTAGATGATGCTAAGGCAACATCTTCTCTGTCTCTAAGAGAAAAAGACTCTGCCCTGAGTATGAACTGATTTGTGTGCTTTGCTGTCAGTGCCCTAAACAGGAAGCCATGAGGTGAGCAGAGACACTTCCCTGCTGCCTGGGGCATGGAGTTGAGAAGTGAGAAAACAACCTCGGTGGCCACCAGAACCATCCAGCTGGTGGCTTTGAATCCTCCATTGATATGTTGGGGGCCTCTGCAGGAGGAGCCTGGCGTGGAGGGTTGAGCCTGGTGAGTTAGAGGAAGCAGCTGGTTACTTTCCATGCAGAGCAGCTTGGAGCTGAGTCACTACAATCCAAGGGCACTTGTGGAAGCAGCCATGACTCATGCTACCTTCAGTTTCACATCCGGGGGAGGAAATCACCAACCGAGCAAAGCAAGGCGACTTCCAGGGTGTGCCGTGTGGGATTCTCCCATGTTTAAAAAAGATTGTACAGGATTTAAATACAGCATTTATTGCCTATGTTCCTAGTTACAAAATTAATACATGTACATAATAATCGTTGTAGTCACAGTTATTCTATTCAGCATTTATCCTATGTCAGGTACTAATGCATCAAATTTTACATACGCTGTCTCACTGTTTCTGATCATTCAATGAGGGAGATCTGTTATTATACCCATTTTACAGACATGGAAACTGAGTCTATACACACACACACACACACACATGTAAAACACACAGAAAAAAATCACCCACAATTCTACCCACCAAAATCAACCAACATCCCGAACTGTGTTTTTCTAGTAACCTTTTCATATTTTTCCTGTGTGGCTAATATCCAACTACTTTACTTTTCCATATCCTGCCTTTTTCACTCAGCACGAAATTGCCATCATAGTCCCAAGTCATCGCATATTCTTCAGTAACTTGATTTTAATCAGTCCATATAGCCAAACATTGTATGTTCCCAATTTTTCCACTATTGCAAAGGGTGCGGTTGTTAGTATGTATCTTAGTGGGCTAACTCGGATTATTCCTCTAGGAAGAACACGGAAGGATACATTCTTTTAAAGAACTGTTCCGTGTTGCTCTGCTCTTCCCTCTACTAGGAGGCAATTGAGCAGAGTGGTTGAGGGTTGGAGAAACCTATGTTTGAGTCCCAGCTCTCTGCTAATCTACAGCTATGCAAACTTGGACAAGTTATGTCCCCTTTCTGGCCCTTGCATACTTACCTATAAAACAAGGCTAAAGTAATATTTATTATCTCAAGGGTTGCCCTGAGGATTAATGATATAATTACTGTTTATAGAGGCGTCTTAGTCCATTTCGTGTTGCTGTAAAAGAATACCGGAGGTTGGGTAATTTATTTTTTATTTTAGTTTTTATTTATTTTATTTTTATGTATTTATTTATTTTGAGATGGAGTCTCGCTCTGTCACCCTGGCTGGAGTGCAATGGCTCAATTTCGGCTCACTGCAACCTCCGCCTCCCAGGTTCAAGCAATTTTCCTACCTCAGCCTCCCAAGTAACTGGGATTACAGGCGCCTGTCACCACACCCAGCTAAATTTTGCATTTTTAGTAGAGATGGGGTTTTGCCACATTGGCCAGGCTGGTCTCAAACTCCTGACCCCAGGCCATTTGCCTGCCTCGGCCTCCCAAAGTGTTCGGATTACAGGCATGAGCCACTATGCCCGACCAGTTTGAGTGATTTATAAAGCAAAGAGGTTTATTTGGCTCACGGTTCTGCAGGTTATACAAGAAGCATGGCACCAGCATCTGATTCTGGTGAGGGGCCCAGAAAGGTTACAATCACTGTGGAAAGTGAAGAGGAATAGACATCACATAGCAAGAGAGAGGAAAAGAGAGGAGGGAGGTGCCAGAGTCTTTAACAGCCAGATCTCTCAGGAATTAAGGGTGAGAACTCACTCGATTCTAAAAACATGGCACCAAGCCATTCACGAGGGATCTGCTCCCATGGTCCAAACACCTCTCAACAGGCCCCACTTCCAACACTTGGGATCAAATTTCGACATGAGATTTGAGGGGAACAAATGTTCAGACCATATCCAAAGGGCTTAGCACTTTGTTAGAAGGTTTCCCTTTCTCCTGCTTCTTAACCCCTATATCTAGTCTCAATGACACTCTGAAATCTCTGCTATCTGCATAGTTAAAATTATGCTCTTCCCCCCACTTGCCTTTTTTTCTTTTTGAGACAGCTTGCTGCCCAGGCTGGAGTGCAGTGGCGCTATCTCAACTCACTGCAGCCTTTACCTCCTGCGTTCAAGCGATTCTCCTGCCTCAGCCTCACAAGTAACTGGGACTACAGGTGCTCACCACCACACCTGGCTAATTTTTGTCTTTTTAGTAGAGACGGGGTTTCACCATGTTGGCCAGGCTGGTCTGGAACTCCTGATCTCAGGTGATCCACCCACCCTGGCCTCCCAAAGTGCTAAGATTACAGGCGTGAGCCACCACGCCTGGCCTCTTTCCCCATTTTTAAAAACCAAAGGCAAAATTCACATAACATAACATCCACCATTTTAAAGTGTCTTCAGTGGCATTATGTACATTCACAATCTTGTGGAACCATCACCTCTAGTTCCCAAACATTTTCATCATCCATGAGGAAACCACTTACCCATTGACCCCTTATCCACAGTAGTCACTGTACTTTAAGGTTTCCCATATCCCATATCCAGTGTGGCTGGATCTAAGAGATCAAATGCCATCAGTAGACTCCGTCTTTCCATGTTCTCTTGATTCTGTATCTACCAGTGTTGGCTTCACTCTCAGGCAGATGCTTTCCATATGGTGACCCCAGTGGCTCCAAACTTCCATTAGGTGTCAGGTAGCAATCCCAACAGAGAGAGATTGTTTCATTCAAAGTTTCATTGGAAGTCACGGGACTGAATCTTATTGCTCCAACATGGATAATTTGTCCACGCCTGAACTGATTACTATGGCTGGGGAGAGGGGAAGAAGTGGTGATAGAATATTCTGATTGCCCAGGTTCTGGGTCATATTCCCCTAAATTACAATCGGAAAATGGGTGCTGGGTGGGACAAAAAAACAGGTGTCATTCAGAGGTCACCGGACTTGAGGAGCTGGGCTCAGAGGTCAGAGGCCTGATCTTGATCTTGCCATCACTTAGCAAATCTGGCCATTCAGGCCTTCACACTTCCTGTCTGTAAATGGGTTTATCCCCACCCTTTCAAAGCCCAATTATTACCAGCACTGGGAAACCCATGCTTTCTTTTTCCATCTCGCTTCTGTTAATTTCTTCAGGGAAGCATTTGGATGGTCTCTGAACCATTTTTACCTTGAGAAACGGTACTTAGGAAATTATGCGGCTGGATTTTATATCCATTCTGGTCATTTCGGTAATTGGTTCTGAGACACTATTTATTTCCCCGAGCTCCATCCCAAGTATAAACTGCCATTTCCATCTGTGTTATTGGAGGAAGATAGGGAAAGACAGTTGTGGGGGTTTTTCCCCAGGACAAAAAAAAAAAAAGGCAAACAGACGACAAGAAAAACTAAAGTACAGCCTAAAACCAATCTGTTGGTTCCTAGGTTGGCCTAGGCACCTTAGGCATATTCCACCAGTCCCTCCACCTGCAAACGAGTCATTCTTGGGAGCTGACCTAGTTAGTGCACAGTGAAGGAAATAATCAGAAATCTAGCAAATCCATCATTTGAGAGACCCATGCTGATGATTCAGAGAATATGAAAGATGACAGTTTGGCCAGGTGCAGTAGCTCACACCTGTAATCCTAGCACTTTGGGAGGCCAAGGTGGGTGGATCACCTGAGGTCAGGAGTTCGAGACCAGCCTGGCCAACATGGTGAAACCCCGTCTCTACTAAAAATACAAAAATTAGCCGGGTGGGGTGGCGCAATTGCTGGAACCTGGGAAGCAGAGGCTGCAGTGAGCCAAGATTGTACCACTGCACTCCAGCCTGGGTGACAGAGCAAGATTCGTCTCAAAAAAAAAAAAAAAAAAAAAAAGGCAGGTTGTTTTGCTTTTAATCAGGTTATGTTTGAGGATTTTTTTTGGTTATAGGTGACAAAAACCCACTCAGTTCAGCCAAAAGTGGATATTATTGAAGGATTCTGGGGTGTCTCTCAGAACACAGGGCCATGGTTCCACTGAAATCCAGGAAGGGGACTGGGCCAGTTGTGAATCAAGGAGGTCCCTCCCACCACCTCTACCTCTTCACTGTGTTTCTCTCTTCATGTCTCGTTTATTCTTCTATCTCATGGAAGAGTTGACAGAAGTCAGGTTTAGACTGGAATCTTAATCTCAGTACCAAAATCTCTGGGAAGGAGGCTATTGGTCCAGCTTGTGCCAGATGGCCACACCTGATCCAATCAGATATGGAGAGGGATGTGAGTTCCATTGTATAAACATGATCGTGTTGATGGTCCAGAGAAAAGAAACTTCTGAGGGAAAAAAAGGTATATGTTACATGGGGCTATGAATTAAATTCTAAACTATAGTGAAATATTCTTGTCATTCCCACTTCTTTTAAATAAATCTGAGCTGGTCGTCTAACCCCTAAGATAGTTCGGTTTCTGGAGCTACATTACTGGGGTTTGAATCTTGGCCCCAATATTTGCTGTGTGAATTTAGGTAAATTACTTAACCTGTCTCTGTGCCTTAGTTTTATCATCTACAAAATGGGTATCATAATATTACTTACCTGATAGGGTGCTTGGGGTCATTAAATGTGTTAATATAAGTAAAATGCTCAGAACTCTGCCTGGTAAATAGTAAAGGCTTAACAAATAGCTATTATTATTATTACTGTAAAGTTCATTTCATTATAACAGATTATTTTTCAGATTATTCAAAATATAAAAGATGCTTAAAAGGGAACTTTTGTGATAATAGGAAAATAGGGCTAAATAACCATTACTTAAGATTGAATATATCATTGCTATTGCCCTTGAATGTTATTATTTGAATTCTGGATGGTACTTTTGGTTTATAATCTTGAAAGCTTAAGTAAGGGTTTCTTCTAAACAGCCTTATATAAAATAGTAGCAATTCTTGCCACCTTACCTAGCAAGAAAAACCAACTGTTTTATTAAGTTTGCTGGCATAAGACTGGAATTTAAAGCCTTCAATATCTTAGTTTATAAAAGAAAAGTTACAGAAAGTCTCTTTTCTGGATGTCTTAAACATAGAGTTACAGTATCCTATAGGGCAGGAGTATATGAACCTTTGCTTAAAGGGCTGATGGTAAACATTTTTGTCTTTGAGGGCCATATTGTTACTGGAAAGAGGTCCCAATCCAGATCCCAGGAGAGGATTCTTGGATACTGTGCAAGGAAGAACTCAAGGTGAATCCAGAGAGTAAAATGAAAGCAAGTTTATTTGTTAAGTTTCTTAAGTTATTAAGGAAGCAAGAAAGTAAAGAAATAAAAGAATGGCTACTCCACAGCCAGAGCAGCAGCTTGAGTTGCTTGACTAATAATACTTAATTGTCATTTCTCAATTATATGCTAAACAAGGGGCAAATTATTCATGAGTTTTTTGGGAAAGACGTGGGCAATTCCCAACGGAGGGTTCTTCCCCTTTTTAGGCCATGCAGGGTAACTTCCTGATGTTGCCATGGCATTTTTAAACTGTCATGGCACTGGTGGGAGTGTATTTTAGCATGCTAGTGCGTTATAATTAGCATATAACGAGCAGTGAGGAGGACCAGAGGTCACTTTCATTGCCATTGTGGTTTTGGTGGGTTTTGGCCGGCTTCTTTACCACAACCTGTTTAATCAGCAAGGTTTTTGTGACCTGTATCTTGTGCTGACTTTGTATCTCATCCTGTGACTTAGAATGCCTAACCTGGGAAGGCAGCCCAGTAGGTCTCAGCCTCATTTTACCTAACCCCGATTCAAAATGGTGTTGCTCTAGTTCAAACGCCTCTGACAATACGGTGTCTGTCCCAGCTATTCAGCCCTACTGTAACACAAAAGCAGTCATCAACAGTATGTAAACGAATGGGCATGGATGTGTTCTAATAAAGCTTTATTTATAGATGCTGAAATCTGAATTTTTTGCAGTTTTCGTGTCATGATGTATTCTCTTTATTTTGATTCCACACTGACCTCTTGCCCCCCATCCAATCATTTTAAAATGTAAAAGCCATTCTTGCCTCACAGGCTACACAAAAAAGAGGTGAGGGCTGGAGATGGCCTTGGGGACATATTTTTTGGACCCTGCTTTAGGAGACAGTGCATTGGCACTCTGACATGTTAGAAGCAAATGCTTGTTCCTTAGTGCCAAAAAGAACTAGTACTCAAAGAATTTTCTCAGCAAGGCAATTTTACTTTCTGCAAAAAGGGTGCTTCTCAGAAGCCTGATTGTCATGAGAGCACCATAAACAAAGAAAAACAGAGGTTTTGATCCCTGATGCATTGGGTCCTTAACTGCTGTGTCCTATCTCCATTGGCTGGAGCTGAACCACACAATCTAGACTGATTCTGATTGGCTAGAAACTTACAACTTTCCTAAATAGGTAAATGCACAATGGAGAACAAAGAAAGGAAGGGTGTTGTTTACAGGAAAGTAGGAGAATAATAACATTTCCAAGTAAGGAAGAGGTGTAGATAGTAAGCCGGGAAATGCCCAGGTATTTTCAGACATGTCTGAGCAGGCTATAGGCTAGAACAAATAACTTGGTTAAAGCATAAGGACATAGAATGTACTTATTCCCTTAACATATTTAATAGCTGCATAGAGCTTAACAAGGAGTTATTAGCAAAAAGCAAGGAAGCTCAAAGGAAGTTAGTTTTTAAAAGAAGCTATTATTTCTAATATTTATTATTTAACAAAAAGAGAAACTTTCAAGAGGAAATTTTTGCTTTTTACAGACAGCAGGCAGGGGAAATACAAGGTGACTGTCTACTGCCCCTCAGGTTCTAACACTCAGATGCATGTTCACCCCCTGCTTCTTCTCATCATGCATTTCTCTTACAGGATATATAGTATTTGTGTGACCCTCTTGGTTTTATGCAACAGAAAACTCAAACCAAACTGCATGTGCAAAAAAAAAGGAATGTACTGGTTTACACACTCTAGGGATGGTTGATACAGAAGTCCAAAGTCTTTCACCTGTTTATCTCCATCCCTCAGCTCTTATCCCCTCCATCAGGGCTTTGTTCTTAGGATTCAGGGTTTCTTTCCCCCCAGGGGGGTTCACACCAAAGTTCTGGGTCCGACTACTTCTGGTGTGTATCTGATCCCATATCCATCTGAATCTGAAGGGAAACGGAACACAGTGAGTGCCTTAGACCACCCCATTAAATTTGCAAGTCCTGGGAGTCGTGTGCCTGCTGGTTCCCCAAAGGAAACAGGGGTCCTAGTACCTAAGAAAAGTAAATGGATGCTGGAAGGCAAATCAACCAATGTTCATTGCACATGAGGACATCACACTGTGACATTTAGAATCTAAACACCCTGGACAAAATGTATGGGGGACCTGCCAGGAACCAGAAATTGCTGTTCCTACCCCGTCTTCTTGGAGAAATTGCTGTCCTCCCATTTGAAAATTCCCTTTGCAGCTTCCAGTTTCTTTCTCTTAGAAGAGACCTTCTGGCTTGGCAAGCCCAGTCCCACATGGAGGTGTAGTTTTTGTCTTCTGTGCAGGGTCATGGCACTTGCTTGATTGAAATTTTGTCTGGGGGAAGCAATGACTTGAACAGCTTGCAGCCTGGGTCAACCACTCACCACTCTTAGGAAAGGCAGACAGAGCTGCACTTTCTAGCTGGGCTCAAAATAGCTACTTTCTGACGTGGGTCCTCCATGACTCACGGTGGAGTTTTCCAGGCTCCAGGGGACTGTTGACATTTACTCCGCTCCTCCCACGCCACAGAGTCTAGCTTTTTCTATCTTCCCCCAAACAGAACTCATTACCTCCAGTTTATCCCAGGTACACTTCTTTCTCACCTCATTTTTCTTTTATTTTCAGTGATCCATTCCAGATTCAATATCTTTTTCCTCCATCCTTTGCCAAACCAAGACTTCAGTTTACAGTTACTGGTGCCCACTTCAAGAGATGCCAGGCAGGGAACTCTCAGGACATATACCAGACCTGGACTGGTATATATATGTTTTTGGAGACAGGGTCTCTCTCTGTCACCCAGGATGGAGTCCAGTGGCATGATCATGGCTCACTGCAGCCTTTAACTCCTGGACTCAGGTGATCCTCCTACCTCAGCCTTCTGAGTAGCTGGGACCACAGGCATACGCCACCACACGCAGCTAATTTTCCAAAATTTTGTGGAGATGGGGTCTTGCTGTGTTGCCCACGCTGATCTTCAACTCAGTCTCAAGCAATCCTCCTGCCTCAGCCTCCCAAAGTTTTGGGATTACAGGCATGAGCCACTGCACCCAGCCTTGAACTGCTATTTTAGATCCCACTTTCTCAACCAGGTATGATCCCAGGTGCGTGTGCCCAGAGACGTCCTGGCTTCCTGGGATTTATCCACCAAACACCTGGTCACTCAACCCTGTCTGTGGGAACAGCACCTTCAGGGATGTCCCACCCTCCGCAAAGAACTAAGATGCTGCAAAGTTGTCTGTGGCTCAGTCGGAAGAAGTGGAGGTCATCTGTATAAGTGCAGTAATATGTTTATTGATTTTTATTACTACTTTTTTTTTTTTTTTTTGAGGCAGAGCCTTGGTCTGTCACCAGGCGGGAGGGCAGTGGTGCAATCTTGGCTCACTGCAGCCGCAGCCTCCGCCTCCTGGGTTCAAGCAATTCTTCTGCCTCACCCTCCTGAATAGCTGGGACCACAGGCACGTGCCACCACACCCGGTTAATTTTTGTATTTTTAGTAGAGACGGGGTTTCACCATGTTGGCCAGGATGGTCTCGATCTCTTGACCTTGTGATCCGCCCACCTCGGCCTCCCAAAGTGCTGGGATTACAGGTGTGAGCCACCGCACCCAGCCTATTCTTACTTTTTATTTTTATTTATTTATTTATTTATTTAGAGACAGGGTCTTGCTCTGTCCCCCAAGCTGCGGTGCAGTGGCATGATCTCAGCTCACTGCAAACTCCACCACCTCCTGGGCTCAAACAATCCTCCCACCTCAGCCTCCTGAGTAGCTGGGACCACAGGCACAGGCCATCATGCCCAGCTATTTTGGTTTTAGTATTTTTTGTAGAGATGAGGGCTCGATATATTGCCCACGCTGGTCTCGAACTCCTGAGCTCAAGTAATCCTCCCCTCTCCGCCTCTCAAAGTGTTGGGATTACAGGCATGAGCCACCACGCCCAGTCCAGTAGTGCATTTACCAATAGCATTTATTGCAGCCATTTTCTTTTATTGCATTTTCCGTGTTCCGGCTATATCACAGGCTTTGTACACATTAGTAGGCATTCAATCCTCTAACAACTCTTTGATGCAGTAGCAGGTCTTCCTATTTCTATACTTGCTCCCTTAGGAGAGCACACTCTCACGGGAAACAGCGACTTTTTTATTTATTTTTTTTGAGACACAGTTTCCCTCTTGTTTCCCATGCTGGAGTGCAATGGTGAGATCTTGGCTCACTGCAACCTCCACCTCCCGGGTTGAAGCAATTTTCCTGCCTCAGCCTTCCAAGTAGCTGGGATTACAGGTGCCTGCCACCACACCCAGGCAATGTTTGTATTTTTAGTAGATAGGGGGTTTCACCATGTTGGCCAGGCTGGTCTCAAACTCCTGACCTCAGGTGATCCGCCTGCCTCGGCCTCCCAAAGTGCTGGGATTACAGGTGTGAGCCACCATGCCCGGCCTGCTTGTATTTTTTAAAATTAAAATACCCTCAATAGGTTGACCACTAGGACAAATATCCAAAATTTTCAGTGTGAGCCACAGGCCCGGCATCATCTGGCCTCTTCCTGTCTCTCCATCTTGTTAACACCCCTCCCCCTTCCTCATTTTGCTCCACCCATATCTGCTTTCTCTCTCTTGTCTAGAGACACAATCTCGCTGTCTTGTCGCCTCTCATGGCTTTTGCGCCTGTGGATCCTCTATCTGAAGCATTCTTCCCTTCCGTCTTACCAAGCCAGCTTCTGCTGGTCATTCAGTGTCAGCTCAAATGCCACTTTCTCAGAGATGCCTTCTGTGACCCCGCTATCTGGAGGAGTCCCTGGATCAATCACTCTCTGGCCCACTAATGGCATTTTACTCTCTCCCTAACCCTGTCCGTCTAAATGATGTTGTGCGTTTATCTTTTGGCTTGCTGTCTATCTTCCTCACGAAGACAGATACTTCATTTCTGCATGCCCAGCTCCTAGAACGTTGCATGGCGCGTGGCGGGTATGTTGAATAAATAAAGAGCCCACAAGTGACATAGAAGGCCATGCCATGTGCCCCAGGCCCCGCAGAGGCGGGACCACTCACAGGCAGAGCTCTGCGTGTTTGAAAGGAGTGCTGGAGAGAATAAAAATCAGAGAATTAAAAAAAAAGTATCCTAACTGGCTGCATCATTGCCTAGTTTTGTGCTCAGTTTTTTTTTTGTTGTTGTCTTTTTGACATCATTGCCTTTTAAAGCCAGGTCAACTTTTGGACTTGAACCCTCAGGTTTTGCATCTCCCACGGCTGGGCTGCTGACCCTTCCCAAACCACCAATTCTAGCTGAGACATACATGAGGTTCTGGAATTTTGCTCCACCGGCAGGTGATCCTCTTCATCTTTCAATGTAGACAGCTTTTTCTCTAATTATAAAAGTAACACTATGCTCCACTCTCAAGGGTGCGCTCATAAGTATGGGCTGTGTGTGGTGACTTCCTTCCAAAGAGAAAGTGAAAGGAGAGACTTGACAGTTGAGAAACTTGGCAGACACTCCCTCAGCCAGGGGATCAAGGTCAGCATCCACAGTGCCAACTCATCTTGATGGGACGTAGCACGGGTGTAAAGTGATGAGACTGGTGACTAGGCGCGGTAGCTCATGCCTGTATTCCCAGCACTTTGGTAGGCAGAGGCAGGTGGATTATCTGAGGTCAGGAGTTCGAGATCAGCCTCACCAATATGGCGAAAACTTGTCTCTACTAAAAATAACAAAAACTAGCCAGGTGTGGTGGTATATGTCTGTAGTCCCAGCTACTTGGGAGGCTGACCAGTTCACGCCTGCACACATCCTGTTTTTCCCCTGGCTGTTCTTCCTTGCCATCCCACCCAGACCACCCCCATTCAGATGAGGATATATCTCACCCTATTTCTTGGGCTTAACTTTCTGAATGAAAATAATGTTCTTGGTGCAGTTCATCTCTCCTGTCAAGTTTCCAGCCTGCAAGGAATTAAATGAGGCACATGATTTTCAGGCTAAGCAATTTTTTAAAACTGAAATATTACTTTAGACAGTCCCAATTTATTTTCCTCTGGATTTCCATCCTTTTAACCCCACCAAGCATGGTTTTAAGCAGCTCCATCTGCTTCTCTAACCATCCTTGCGTGACCTGGGCACTTGATTTACTCCTGAATTGGTTTGTAAATTGGAAGAATTAGGGAGGCGGTTAAGATGCATGAATCATGGCTCCGGATGGATTTATAATTGTCTGTAAATTATAGACATCCTGGGATTGCAGGGCTGGGGGATATTTCATAATAAAAGGACCCTGAGTAACAGAATGAACCTACAAAGTGCCAAAAAAGGTTCATCGTTTCTGCAATTTTAACTGGGCAATTACGTTATCACTGGTTTGTCAATTTCCACAATTCTAATTCCATAGCCCTAATGATTTGCCTTGAATTAGGAAGTACACTTCATTCTCTCATATGGTCCCAAGGGCCTTAGAAAGCAATTGGAGCCCTTCAGCTCGGCATTGGAAGAAACAGTGTGGTTTGGTGATTCATTGAAGGTCACTTTGAAGTGTTGGGGAGAGGACACTAAGTAATGTAAAATGACACTACAGTTTGTTAAATAATTTGCCAGAACTCTCATATCATCTCTTTCAAAGTCTCACCCTGGAAGTAACACACACGTAATTCAAATGCAAACATTTCTGGAAGTCCGACCTGGGAGCTGAAATCCCAGTCCGTGGCAAAGTCTTGTGAATATCCTTAATGGTGACAAACCTTTACCTTAGAGAGAGTTCAGTATTTGGAATAACCAAAGTCATTCTGGGCCACGGTGTTTGAATAAAGTGGTTGATCAAATCAAGGTGAACATAAAGGTATTTTAACTGCTTTTCTTGAGTAATACATAAACTGATTTGAAAGCACTGAAGAATTTGTTTATTCATACCTCCTCTCCTTATTCCAGAAAGGACTTAATAATCTTATTGGAGCCTTAAAAAAAGTTTTAAGAGTCTCAAGAAATGTTGGTAATATTAGATGCATAGAGCTTTCTAAGGCGATTCCTTCAAGAATAATATTCTAGAATATTTGTTAACAAATAATTTTTGTTTGAGATGGACTCTCACTCTCACCAGGCTGCAGTGCAGTGGCACGATCTCGGCTCACTGCAACCTCTGCCTCCCAGGTTCAAGCGATTCTCCTCCCTCAGCTTCCCGAGTAGCTAGGATTACAGGTACGTGCCACCACACCCAGCTACTTTTTGTATTTTTTTTTTCTTTTTTTTCAAGACGGGGTTTCACCATGTTGGTCAGGCTGGTCTTGAACTCCCAACCTCAGGTGATCCGCCCGCCTTGGCCTCCAAAGTGCTTGGATTACAGGCGTGAGCCACCATGCCTGGCTACTTTTTGTATTTTTAGTAGAGATGGGATTTCACTTTTTGGCCAGGATGGTCTTGATTTCTTGACCTCATGATCCACCTGGCTCCACCTCCCAAAGTGCTGGGATTAAAGGCATGAACCACCACACTTGGCCAACAAATAATTTACTTTTTTTTTTCTGAGATACAGTCATGCTCTGTTGCCCAGGCTGCGGTGCAGTGACTTGATCTTGGCTCACTGCAACCTCCACCTCCCAGGTTCAAGTGATTCTCCTGCGTCAGCCTCAGAAATAGCTGGGATTATAGGTGTGCCCCACAATACCTGGCTAATTTTTGTATTTTTAGTAAAGACTGGTTTCACCATGTTGGTCAGGCTGGTCTCGATCTCCTGACCTCCTGATCTGCCCATATCAGCCTCCCAAAGTGCTGGGATTACAGGCATGAGCCACTGTGCCCAGTCTAATTTACTTTTATTATCTTAGTATCACTCTTCTCATTTCCCTTCTCCAAGCCTAATATTGGTTTTTGTGGGCATTACACGTGGGACACACAACCTTTGGTACCTCTCTTCTTCCAAGAGGGCACAGAATGGGATAGTATATGAGGAGGGGTATTCCCAGTCAAGGGCGTTCTGGGAAGGAGGTGAAGTTGGGGCAAGGGATTCCCAGGGGCTCATGTCCTTCCCCAGCCACAGTTTCAGCTGATGTGGAATTCTGAGTTTGGCTGCTTTTTTTTTGATGATGGTGGTGATGGTGGTGGTGGTAATGATGATGATGACGGTCATGATGATAGCGATGGTGATGGTGGTGATGGTGGTGATGATGGTGGTGATGATGATAGGGATGGTAATGATGGTGGTGATGATAGTGATGATATGACAGTAATCGTGGTGATGGTGGTGGTGATAGGGATGGTAATGATGTTGGTGATGGTGATGATGGTGGTGGTGATGATAGTGATGGTGATATGGCAGTAATCTTGGTGATGGTGGTGGTGATGATAGTGGTGATGATGATGATGATAGGGATGGCAATGATGGTGGTGATGGTGACGATGGTGATGATAGTGATGGTGATGATGACAATAATCGTGATGATGGTGGTGGTGATGATGATGGTGATGGTGATGATGGTGATGATAGGGATGGTAATGATGGTGGTGATGGTGATAATGGTGATGATGGTGATGGTGGTGATTGTGATTGTGTTGATGGTGATGATGGTAAAGATGATGATGGTGATGATGATGATAGTGATTATGGTGAAGACCGTGACAGTGACTGTGACAAATGACACTCAGCAAGTCTTCACTCTGTCCTTATGAGGTACTAGGCACCACATTAAGAGCCTTACACATCATGTGTCACTCAACCCTCACTGCAACCAAGGGCACCCTCTATTACTAGTCCCAGTTAACAGGTAGTGAACACCAAGGACTGGGGAAGTTGCATAACTCAGTAACCAGCCACACAACTAGCTATTATGAAATGAACAAACATCGCAAGCTAAGGATTAGTAGACCCACTTTATAAGGGAAACTTGTTAAAGTGGAAACTCGGAGAAGTTAAACAACTTGTCCAGGGGCACAGAGCCAGGTAGGGGCAGAGCCAGCCTTTAGACGTGAGTCACTCGGTCAGCCATGTGGTGCTGTGCCATGGTTGCTGGCCCTGAGCTGAGTGGCGTGGATGATGCCCAGTGAGCAGGAAGGCAGCCTGCTTGGTTCCCCACGTTCATACTGAATTTAGTTCCCTCCCTACAAACCACAGTTTCTACCCTTGAAGATGATAATGACCCTATCCTGGGACCCTCCACTGCTTACGTGGACTCCTCTATCATGTAGAATGTGACAGGCTGAATAATGGCCCCTCAAAGATGTCCATGCCTGAATCCCCGGGACCTGGAAATCTGTTACCTTGTGTGGTGTCTTAGCTCTAGCTGCTATAACAAAATACCACAGACAAAGTGGCTTAAACCTTATTTATCACAGTTCTGAAGACTGGAAGTCTAAAATCATGGTGTGTTTCGGTGAACGCCTTCTTCCTGGCTTGTAGAAGGCCACCTTCTTGCTGTGTCCTCATCTGGCAGCATGGCAGGGAGAAATAGTTCTAGCTCTTTCTCTTTTTTTGTTTTTTTCTTAAGACAGGGTCTTCCTCTGCTGCCCAGGCTGCAGTGCAGTGGCATGATCACAGCTTATCACAGCCTCAAACTCCGAGGCTCAAATGATCCTCTCACCTCAGCTTCACAAGTAGTTGGTACTACAGGTGCACGCCACCAAACCTGACTGATTTCTTATTTTTGTTAGAGGTGGGATCTTGCTATGTTGCCCAGGCTGGTCTTAAACTCCTGGCCTCATAAAATCCACCCAGTTTGGCCTCCCAAAATGCTGACATTGCAGGCTTGAGCTTGTCCACTTCCTTTTATAAGGGCACCAATTCTAGCTTGAGGGCCGTACCCTCATTTCCTCATCCAGTCCTAAGCACTTTCCACAGGTTCTACCTCCAAATACCATCACACTGGGGGTTAGGACTTCCACATACGAACTTTGGCAGGACACAAATATTCAGTCCATAAGATATGGCAAACAGGAATGAAAGTTACAGATGAATTAAGGGTACGGAACTTGAGATAGAAAACTATACTAGATTATCTGGGTGGGTCTGATCTAATCACAGGAGTGCTTAAACTCAAGAGAATCTTCCCTGGTTGGGTCAGAAAGATGTGGGGGTTCAGCCCGGGTGCGGTGGCTCACACCTGTAATCCCAGCACTCTGGGAGGCCAAGGTGGTCGGATCATCTGAGGTCAGGAGTTCGTGAGCAGCCTGGTCAACATGGTGAAACCCTGTCTCTACTAAAAATAATAATAATTTAAAAATTAGCCAGGTGTCGCGGCAGGCGCCTGAAGTCCCAGCTCCTCAGGAGACTAAAGCTGGACAATCCAGCTTGAATCCAGGAGGTGTAGATTGCAGTGAGCTGAGCTTGCGCCATTGCACTCCAGCCTGGGCAACAAAAGCAAAACTCTGCCTCAAAAAAAAAAGGAAGGATCAGAGAGATGTGCTGTGAAAAGAACTCCATTCACCATTGCTGGCTTTCAACATGGAGGAATGGGCCATGAGCCCAGCAATATAGGTGGCCAAGGAATGTGGAAGCTAGAAAAGGCAAGGAAACTCACTTTTCCCTAGAGCCCTCAGAAAGAAACACAACCCTGCTGCCACTGTTACCAAAACACCAGAGGATTGTTCCAGGTCCTGCAGCTCACTGCACAGAAAGCCAATGATTGAGATGACAATTATTGCTAAGGAAGAAGAAAGCTTTACTCAGGTGCTGCAGCCAAGGAGACAGAAACTCAATCTCAAATCCAGCTCCCTGACCAACCAAAATTAAGGGTGAAGAAATGTAACAATGTGTAAGAAAACAGGAAGTTGGGAGGGGCAAGGAAGTAATCACATGAATAAGGGTCTGGCATGGATGGTTTGGAGGCTGTAATCTGGTGAGTGAGTTTCAGTTCTTTGATACTTTTTTGAGAGGCAAGGGGTTCCTTCCTGAGCAAGTATCTCAGATAAAACAAATACAGGTTTTAAGCTTTAAGATTAGAAGGGTCAATTTCTATGTTTATCAAGAAAAAAAAAAAAAACCTGTCTATGGGACTGCTGGGTCAGTTTCAACACCTTGATTTTCACGTCCACGGGACCTCTGACCTCCAGAACCATAGTAAACGTGTGTTGTTTTAAGCCACTAAATTTGTGTTCATTTCTTATGGCAGCAACAGACAACTGAGCCACAGATTGGTATTTTTTTCCATTGTCACGCTTCTTGCCTTGTACTGTCAGTTGCCACTGTTAGTTTTAGCTGAGGAGGCAGTCGGAGCATGAAGTCAGCATGAACAATGATGATCTCCAGAGAGGGAAGCCCTAGGGTGGCGGGATGATCCCTGCTGTGCCCCCTCTTCATTAGCCACAGTACTTGGCTGGCATTTGAGCAGACTGGTTATTTGCAGCGTTCAGGCTTCTGCCCCCGGCTTCCTGTTCTTCCCTCTCCAAGAGCACTCAATGCATCTCTCTCCAAACCAGTGCTTCTCCGCCTTTAATGTGAGTGATAATAGCTAACATTTAGCACACTGTGTTCAATGTGTGAATCCCCTCACTTAATCTCCACATCAACCATTGAGATAGATACTATCGCTATCCTTCCCATTTCAGGAAATGGAGGCGTACAGAGTTTAATGAAGAATCACCTTCTTGAAGGGCAGCTTGCTGGGTGTTCAGATTTTGATTCAGTAGATCCAAGAGAAGCCCAGGGAGGTAGATTTTCTTTTAACCACACCTAGGTGAGTCTCACACCTGTGTCCTAGGAGCACAATAAAAAACTCTGGGTTTAGGCTGGGTGGGGTGGCTCATGCCTGTAACCCCATCATTTTGGGAGGCTGAGGTGGGAGGATCACTTGAGCCTGGTTTAAGATCAGCTTGGGCGACACAATGAGACTCTGTCTCTACAAAATTAAAAGAATGCAGTGGCGGACACCCGTGGTCCCCCCTATTCCGGAGGCTGAAGTGGGAGGATTGCTTGAGCCCAGAAGATTGAGGATGCAGTGAGCTGTGATCACACCACTGCACTCCAGCCTGTGTAATAGAGACCTTGTTTCAGAAAAAAAGAGGAAAGGAAAGAAAAGAAAAAGGAAAGGGGAAAAAAGAAAAAGGAGATAGGAAGGGAAAGAAGAAAGAAGGAAGGAAAAAAGAGAAAGGAAGACAGAAAGGAAGGAAGGAAGGAACTAAGGAAGGAAGAAAAGAGGAAAGAAAGAAAAAGGAAGGAAAACAGGAAGAAAAGAAGGATAAAGACCTTGAGTCAAATCCTGTGGTTCTCAACAAAGGGTGATTTTTGTCTCCCAGGGGATACTTGCCAGTGTCTGAAGACATTTCGGGTTGGGAAGAGGATGCTACTGGCAGCCAGTGGGCAAAGCCCAGGGATGCTGCTGCACACCTGCAGTGATCAGCACAGCCCCCAGCACAAAGAAGCATCCAACCCCAAATGTCACAGCGCTCGCAGGCTGCGGAGCAGCAGTGAGACGAAGCTCTTGCTCTAGCCTTGGCTCCTGCTCTCAGAATGAGTTTTCAGAGCTTCTCAGATTACACTTCCACAGGATTCGCCTGGAGTTTGTCTTTCTTATGAAAGGAACTCATTGTCTCAAGTCTTGGGTCCTCCCAGGATGCCTCCCCAGATGGCCTATCTCACTCTCTCTTCTACTCCTCAATCTCACCTCTTCACCTGTACCCTTATTTCCTCTTTCACTGCAGAAGTCAAGGGTCCAGCCTGGACAACATGGTGAGACCCCGTCTCTACTAAAAATAGAAAAATTAGCCAGGCAAAGTGGCCGGCACCTGTAATCCCAGGTACTAGGGAGGCTGAGGCAGGAAAATCGCTTGAACCTGGGAAGCGGAGGTTGCAGTGAGCTGAGATCATTTCACCGCACTCCAGCTTGGGTGACAGAACAAGACTCCGTCTCAAAAAAAAAAAAAAAAAAAGGTGGTCAAGGGCATCAAATGCTCTCCTTTCTAGTTTCTTTGTACCCAGGCCTCTTAGATCTGGGACTTCTGGGAGGTCGCAGAGGAAGAGCCTGTTTGTAGAAAGAAATTCCTACTATCAACCAGTTCTGCATACCCTTGTGGTTCATGAAGGAGGAAGGACCACAGCTTTACCCAGAGTCCTCCTGGGAAGGGCATCCGTGGACACCTTCTGTCTGCCTCCCTTTCCTTCCTCCCAGTTCTTTCCTGGAGGGATGGTGTTCGATTTATGAGGCTCTGGACATTTCTTCCAGCTCATCATTCAGGTTGTTCAGAGAATCTGAAAGATGAGCTTTGCTCTTGCCAACGCTGACTGCCTCTTGCGGGAAGATGCCGTGTCATTATTATTTAATAAGCTGTCTCCTTCTTCAGCTCACCAAAGACCTTCTAGCTCCAGGCAAGGAATGTGGGGTAGCGATGGGGGTAACAAAGGGATGAAAGTACAGGAAAATCTCACCCGTCGCTTATCACTCAATCAATATATTCAATCAGTATAGTTAATAGCAATGCACCAATGTCAGTTTCGTGATAATGTTAACAAATAGTGGAAATGGAGTGAGGAGTAGAGGAGAATTCTGTATGCTCTTTGCAACTTATCATGACCAGTCTCCGGTTTTCTGGCGCCTTTGTTCAGATACACCCTGGAGTCCCCTCCACAGAGATACCTGTGTTCTTAACCCCACCTTCCTGGCTCCTGACGGACTGCACTGCCTGAGAGACCTGATATCAGGTATTCATTCTGCATGATTCTGGATCACAACCGAGCCAGTCCTATTAGGATTTAGGTGACAGACGACCTGTGTGGCCTGCACCCCACATGCTCCTTCTGAGGGTTTCCTCACAGTCCCTGCTGAAGGGGAGGGTCCCATGTGACCTGTGGCTCCACACAGGTTGAACCTGCTGAGCCCCTGACCAAAGGCAGGGCCACCTATAGGCTTCCAGGGGCTGGAGGGGGGATGAGAGAGTCCATCAGAAGCCCTTTAATAAGAATGGTTAAAAGGGAAGCCAAAAGAGTATTGAAATGGAGAAACACCTCAGGGAGACAGAAGCTTTGAGGAAGGGGAAGGTATCAGGGAGAAAAGAAGGAAACAGAAGAAGAGAATGTCCCAGGATAGTGAACAAGGACTTGGGACTTGAAATGTGGCCATTCCAAATTGAGATCAATTCTTCCTTTAGTTTTGAGACGGAGTCTCACTCTGTCACCCAAGCTGGAGTGCAGTGGCACAATTTCGGCTCACTGCAACCTCCATCCCCCAGGTTCACGTGATCCTCCTGCCTCAGCCTCTCGAGTAGCTGGGACTATAGGCATGTGCCACCAGACCCGGCTAATTTTTGTATTTTTAATAGAGATGGGGTTTCACCATGCTGTCCAGGCTGGTCTCGAACTCCTGACCTCAGGTGATCTGCCTGCCTTGGCCTCCCAAAGTGCTGAAATTACAGGTGTGAGCCACTGCGCCTGGCCTAAATTGAGATCTATTCAAAGGGTAAAAAATACATACTGGACTTGAGACGCCCATATTCCCTCCAAAAAGGATATAAAACATCTCATTTATGTCTTTAAAATATTGATTACATTTTGAACTGATAATCCTTTAGATCTATTGGATTCAATAAAATACGCTACTGAAATTAATCTCCCATTTCTTTTTATCATTGTTTTTGTTTTTAAGACACAGGGTCCTGTTGCTATGTTGCCTAGGTTGGACTCAATCCCCCTGCCTCAGCCTCCAGCACAGCTGGGACTACAGACATGTGCCTCTGCAACCACTTCTTGTTAGTTTTAGTTCTTGTTTTTTTGACATGGAGTCTCATTGTGTTGCCCGGGCTGGAGCGCAGTGGCGCGATCTTGCCTCACTGCAACCTCCGCCTCCCAGGTTCAGGCGATTCTCTTGCCTCAGCCTCCTGAGTAGCTGGGATTATAGGCACCTACCTGCCACCATGCCCAGCTAATTTTTGTTATTGTTGTTGTTGACATGGAGTCTCTGTTGCCCAGGCTAGAGTGCAGTGGTGTGATCTCGGCTCACTGTAGCCTCTACCTCCCAAGTGCAAGCAATTCTCCTGCCTCAGCCTCCCAAGTAGCTGGGATTACAGGCACTGCCACCGTACCCTACTAATTTTTGTATTTTTAGGAGAGACAGGGTTTCGCCATATTGGCCAGGCCGGTCTCGAACTCCTGACCTCAAGTAATACGCCCACCTCGGCCTCCCAAAGTGCTAGGATTACAGGCATGAGCCTCCACACCCAGGTCTTTTTGTTTTTTTGTAATGTGGTTCCTGGAATGTTCAAAATTACATGTGTGGCTAGTGTTTTTCAGTTGGACCGTGCTGGTCTGTACATTCTCTCTTTTATGACCCCCGGTTTACAGGAAACTGAAGCTCAGAGAGGTTAGGGCATTTGCCAGGGTCGGCCATTAGAAAGACGCAGCGCCGGGCCGTCAACTCATGTCTGCTTAAGGCCAACGCCTGCGTCTTCGCTGCTGTTGGTGCGTCCTCCCAGATTACTTTTGTGTCCTTTGACATGTCAGATGTGGCTGGGAAAATAGAAATCCGGAGAAGTTAAAAAAATGTGCCTGAGGTGCCATCGGAGAATAAGACTCATAGCCAGGACCTGAAGGCTGTCAGTTTCCTCAGCTGCAAAATCTTCCGTGTGGGGTCACAGAGACGGGATGTATGGGATGGCAGAGTGCAAGGAAAGGTATGATCGCTTTCAGGGACCCAGTGCCATCTTCTCCACAAGGCAGGCTGGGGGAAAAGGAGCAGCCAGGAACTTCTGGGTTAAAAGCAGTGACTTCATCTCTTTGGGAAACGGTGACTCATTAAAAGCAACGGGCGGCTTCCCATTACATTCACGTTATAGAAAGAAGGCGAGGCGCTTGGTGCATCCCATAATAGGATGCTTGGGGGTTGGAATGAGCTGCTTTCCTACATGAATGATTGATGACAATGAAGGCTGGAGTGCCACCAGGAGCCTTTGAAGTGCATTCAGATATCGGTTCCCTGATCAAGGGGTGCAGATCTGTTCTCTTGGGATTCCAGACTTCCCGTTGGGCCAATACCAGGAACTGCCTCTTTGACAACAGGCTGGTGGGGGCCCCTCTAGAGTCTCCTCTCAGGGCAGGCGTGGGTCTGTTGGAGCTGCAGGGCTGCGGTCTCACCTAGAGGGGCGCAGAGATGGCTTCCATGACCACGAGTCTGTGTTCTTCAAATCCAATGGTGACTCTGATTTTACTTTCTCCCCAGTGTTAGTCTGGCTTCTTGTAGAGAAAGGCAATGTGATGCCGGGAATAATGCTTACTGACCACTCTTTGTGATGTCCAGGTACTACACCAAGCACACGATGCATGCATTGGTCCTCTGTATCTGTGGGTTCCGCATCCGCAGATTCAACCAATTGTGGATGGAAAATATTCACAAAAAAATCCACAAATTTCCAAGAAGCAAAACTTTTGAGTACTACGCTGAATCTATGTAAATGAAGTGATGTGTAGGCATCATATTAGGGATTATAAGTAATCTAGAGATGACAAAGTCTACAGGAGGATGCGTGGAGGTTATATGCAAATATTACACTGTGTTAGTCTCGGGAACTTGAACATCCAAGGCTTTTGGTATCCACAGGGAGGCCTGGAACCAATCCCACATGGATGCTGAGGGGCAAATGTATTATCCCATTTCATCCCTACAGCAGCAACTTCATGAGGTAGGAGTTACTGTTCCCATTTCACAGAAGAGGAAACTGAGTCTTGGGGAGATCAGGTCATTTGCCCGGGTCGCACAATTAATTAGTGGTAGAGCCAGGACTTGAAGTGATGTCTGTCTGGCGCCAGCGACCCCTGCAGATTCTTAGAGCAAGTTTTCCCCCCAGCAGTGTAAGCCTCTTGCCGGAAGCTCGGGTCCACAAAGGCAGAGGTTTGTGTCTGTTTTGCTCATTGCTCCAACCCTGTGGCTTAGAGCCAGGTCTTCCACAAAGCAGGTTCTCGACGCATAGTTATTTAGTGGATATAAGCGCAAATGTAATTACAGAGAACTTTCTATATGCTTTGCACTTACATGAATCACCTGTGAGATGGGTATGATTGTCCCCAGTGTGACAAATAAAGAAACTGAGGCACCCAGAGTCACTGATGGATGAGTCAAGCATGAGAACTGGACTCTGAAACCCCAAAGCCCACACCCAGCACCACGCCCCTCTCTTGCTGTCTTCCAAGGCTGACCAGGCTCCCCACGGTGCCTGCACACATCAACCCCTTTTCTTTTCTCCCTTGTTAATTTTAAATGTTTTGAAAAGGTAGCATCTGACCACTGGTAAATTGGTAAAATTTCAATCAATACAGTTACTAACAATGCACCAACGTCGGCTTCTTGGTAATGTTAATAGTGGGAATTGAGTGAGGAGTAGAGGGGAATTCTGTATGCTCTTTGCAACTTTTCTTAATTATTATTATTATTATTTTTTTTTTTAGAAATAGTGTCTTCATCTGTCACCCAGGCTAAGAGTGCAGTAGCACCATCATAGCTCACTGAAGACTCAAACTCCTGGACCCAAGCAATCCTGCCACTTCAGCCTCCCAAGTAGCTGGGACCACAGTCACGTGCCACCACACCCGGCTAATGTTTACATTTTATTTTTGTAGAGATGGGGTCTTGCTGTGTTGCCCAGGTTGGTCTTAAACTCTTGACTTCAAGTGATCCCCTTCCCTAAGCCTCCCAAAGCACTCGGAGTACAGACATGAGCCACTGCATCCAGCCAAATTTTCTATAAATTTAAAATTATGCCAAAATAAAAAGTATTTAAAAACCCAAATAAGAGAAAGGGACATATTAGGTGAAAGTTGGTTCTCCCCCAACACTGACTCCCCCTACCCCAGTCCCTCTTATCAAGCCTAAATGCAGCCTCTGTGGCCCAAGTATATTCCAATGATGACATGAATAGCCCCAGCCCTTCATTTAATTGCCTTTGTTATATGAGCTGGGTTGAAATAATCGCTCAAAATGGTAGATTCCTCTTTGGGTAGGACTTAACTCATGGCTGAGAATTGTCCTTTCAGCTCAAGTTCTCATTGAATTTTCTTTTCTCTCTCTCTCTCCCTCTCTCTCTCTCTTTCTTTTTTGACGGAGTCTTGCTCTGTCGCCAGGCTGGAGTACAGTGGTGCGATCTCGGCCCATTGTGACCTCCGCCTCCCGGGTTCAAGTGATTCTCCTCTCTCAGCCTCCCGAGTAGCTGGGACTACAGGCACACACCACCACGCCCAGCTAATTTTTGTATTTTTAGTACATGTTGGCCAGGATGGTCTCGATCTCTTGACCTTGTGATTGGCCCACCTCGGCCTCCCAAAGTGCAGGGATTACAGGCATGAGCCACTGCGCCTGGCCCTCACTGAATTTTCAATGAGAACTGTTTACTGAGGGACCCTCAGAACCGTATCTTGCCAAGTCATTTTACGTCCTATCCAACATGTGTATGAGGCTGACCAAAAAGACCTTCAAGACCTTTCCAACGCAAAGGACTAGAATTCTATTCTACAACAGGGGATGGGGTAGGTACCCCCAGTGGTACTCTAATGCTTGTAGCATCAAACAGCAATGAATTACCCTTCAGGAAAGCTACTTGTTTTTTTCCCCAATTATCAACCTTTCTGATTACCCAAAGGAGAAAGCCACAATTTGGTGCTAGCTTTGTCTTTAATACTGATTCGCCTTGTTAAAAAAGAAAATTCAAGCTTCCTATCTGAACCTTAAGAAGGCTAGATAGTATTTAGTCACAATTTAACAGTATTGCTTTGTTTTCATCAGGTTTATTTTTACGGCTATTTTCTAATTATGCCAAGTAAGAGTCACTTATTATCTGTGGATGTCATATGACATTTCCTTTATAAAGTTCGAGGGAAAAAAGTGAATGTCATGACATATTGAGTAGTACATGATAGAGCACAGAATATGTAGTCGGGGTGAATTCTACAGTGTTGAGAGTTTTGGAAACACTGTTCTGTAGCTCTTTTGACCTTAGAGGACGGGCAGTGGGATCAGATAGATCTGGGCTTGAGTTTCAGCTCCGCCACTCATTGTGCCACTGGCCCAACTGCTCCCTTCAAAATGTTTAGGGTTCCTTTTGAATAAACATAAAAATTGACCCTCTTAATCTTAAAATTTGAGAAAGTTACATTTATCTTACCTGAGTTCTTTTCTCAAGAAACTGACCTCCAGGCCGCCCAGAGAGTATTAAGGAATTGAAATTCACCAGATCACCACATGCAGGCAATGAAATACCAGATTCCTCAACATCACGATTGCCTAACCAACTACCTGCATCCTGTTGACCAGATTCTCTTCCTTACCCCTTCCAATCCTTTTTTCCCAGAAAAAAAATAATAGGGATATATCACAGTGTAACACATGGGTACATTTCTTCCCTGCTACCTCTAATTTTAGTGGGCTGAGGAGACGGATTTGAGGCTGAGTTTCCATCTCTTCAGCTGCAGCACCCAATTAAAGCCTTTTTCCCTGGCAATACTCATTGTCAGTGATTGGGTTTCTCTGCAGTGAGTAGCAGGATCTAGACAGAATGCCTGGTGTTTCTTTAACGATAGAGTGAGTAAGTTTGACCACTCATTTAGAAACTCTGTAAGCCTCATTTTACTAATCCAGAAAGAGAGGTTGATATGCGCTAGATCATGGCTCACGGGAAATGCCCAAAATGGGTGCACTCTGGGGCCGATACTAGTCACAGAAAGTTATGAAGCAGAAGTAAAAGGAGGGGTTGTGCAGGGCATCCTGGGCTTAAATTCCTACTATGACCCCTGATTGGAAAAGATGGGCTAGGGAAGGTATCTCTCTGGTTCCCCAGCAGTTTAACCCTCAAAGCTTACATTTAACTAGAAGTTTCTAGATCACCACCCCTTGTCCTCCATCACCTCCACCACTCCTGTCCCTGGGTAGCCTTACTTTTTGTTTTGAGATGAGTGATTAAACCTGCTGGCGCACCCCAGTGCTTCCCGGGTACTCTGCTTGTTTGCTGGTGCCACCGCTCAGGAAGCACACACCTCCCTTGGGTGGCATTTGGGGATGGGAAGATGGATTTAGCTGCCTCTTCCCCCAGAAGTGACTCAGCTCCTGGAAGCTCGGTAACAGCAATGGCAGTTAGAGTCCCGGGGACGTCTGTGGCTTCAGGCTCTGCTCTTTGCGCAGAGCAAGCAACTCTTGCTTGGAAGTGTGCACAAGAGGCTCGTGGCGGCCGTGGTCTCTAGCTAGTAAGCTTGAAATACTCCTCCCGTCTCCTCCCATGATTTGTCCTCCTCGTGGAGACATTCCTTGGCAGCTGTTGGATGCCTGACTTCTAGCTGAAAAATGCGATCAAGAAAAGAACGGCCTATCAGGCTAATTTCTACCACACAAGTTCAGACTGGAAAAAAACCGACCATGTGAGATATTCATTTATTCAAGTCCTGTATCAGCATTTCTCAGTTTGATCTGGAGACCTCCTTTATGAAGGTCCCTGGACGACATACCCCAACCCAGATTTATCCTAATCCCTGGAGGTGGAGGCAGGGAATTGTTTCTTAAACAACCTCCCTAGATATTCACCATGCCCACTAACTAACGTCTGAGAATAACTACTCCTTCTGTGTCTAAAGCAATACAATCTTTGTTATGATGATGATGGTACTTACATAGAGAGGTGGTTCTTACATGAATATGGTTGATTACAAGAGCTTTGGAGTAGGACAGACCTTGTTTTAAATCTCCCTCACTGACTCCCTTTCCTGAGCCTTGCCTTCCCCATCTGTGAAATGGGGTAACAGCACTGACCACCCAGGGCTGTTTTGAGAATCAGATAAAGTAATGCACAGGTCGTGGCATGTGATAAATGCTCGACAAATGTTAGTTATTATCATTACTGGGTAAACCTGGCTTTCCTAACCTTTAAACTGGAGAAATTGGCCGGGCGTGGTAGCTCACACCTGTAATACCAGCACTTTGGGAGGCCGAGGCGGGCGGATCACGAGGTCAAGAGATCGAGACCATCCTGGCCAACATGGTGAAATCCCGTCTCTACTTTAAAAAAAAAAAAAATTAGCTGGGCGTGGTGGCACACGCCTGTAGTCCCAGCCACTTGGGAGGCTGAGGCAGGAGCATTGCCTGAATATGGGAGGTGGAGGTTGCAGTGAGCCAAGCTCATGCCACTGCACTCCAGCCTGGCGCCTGGCAACAGAACGAGACTCTGTCTCAAAAAACAAACAAACAAAAAACTGGAGAAATGACAGTATCCCACCCAGGGCAGGGGTTGGCCAACTTTTTCTATAGAGCCAGCTAGAAAATACTTGAGGCTTCATGGGTCAGGGAGTCTCTGTGGCAACTATTCATTTTTTGCCATGCAAAAGCAGCCACCAATGACTGTAAATGAATGAGCGTGATCAGTGATCCAGAGCAACTCTACTTACAACGTCAAGCTTTGGGCTGGATTTGGTCCCCTGGCCTAGGGTATCAGCCCCTAGCTTAGGGGATCGTGAAGACTAAATGAGATGAGATTCATTCCAGTAATCGCTTTGGGAGGCTGAGGTGGGCGGATCAGCTGAACTCAGGAGTTGGAGACCAGCCTGGGCAACACGGCAAAACTCAGTCTCTACAAATAATACAAAAAAATTAGCTGGGTGCGGTGGAGCAAACCTGTAATTTTAGCTACTCGGGAGGCTGAGGTGAGAGGATTGCTTGAGCCCAGGAGGCTGAGGCTACAGTAAGCCGAGATCAGGCCACTGCACTCCAGCCTGGGAGACAGAGCGAGATCCTGTCTCAAAAAAAAAAAAAAAATGAGGTTTACAATGAGCACAGCACAGTGCCTGGTGCAGAGACGGCCTCACGGAAAAAAGGATTCTAACCATTTGTATGTGATTTAAGGTTTAGACTTCGTTCCTTTCTCTTAGGGAAGAAAAACCTCCTTGAGCAATACTTTTGAACGTAGGTCTTTGTTCCATTCTTTGCCCCAAATCCAAGCTAAGCACCTGGAGCCTGGCAGCCACCGCCTCCGCCCTCCCCCGGGGATGGAGGTAAAATGCCAGTTCCCGGGTGTGATTAATTCTCTTTGTCCCACGCCTCGCCCCAGGGTGTGCCATTTTCGGCATCTGCCCCATGGAAATCAGGTTGCCCATCTGAACTGTGATGAGAAAAACAAGGATACTCATATCGTGGGGTGGTTAACTACGCACTATCGCAGCCACAGATGCATTCAGCCCTCACCAGGAGGCTGGATTGCATGGTTAAGGTCACGTGGTTGTGGAGTGTCATGGAGAAAGGGAGAAAAGAGGGAGAGAGACACAGCATGCTCAAGCTGGGTCACTCTCCTTCTCTAGGCCTCAGAGTCATCATCTGTAAAATAGGGATTAAATAACAGAATACACAGAAAGCCTCCAGCACAGGTAACTACTGAACTTCGTTGTGCTCAGGAGGAAAGTGATACAAAGACCTAGTAAAAGGACTCATTCGAGGTCTTATAGCTGGTAACTGGTGACAAATGAGGATTTCTGCCACTACCCCTACCCAGCGGTTTTTTGCCAGACCCCAACTGCCCCACGCACTTCCCTCCCTCACCCCCTGGCCATCTCCCTGGGCTCTTGCTGCTTCCAGCTAAGGCTGTGCTCCGCGTGCAGGGTGTGAAGCCCCTGGAGAGAGTGACATGATTGTCAGGAAGCTTGCAAAGCTGTGGCCATTCATCCTTGTGGGTTTGTGGCCTAAAGTTCATGTGCATCTTATAACTTCAGAATGTGAGGGTTGGGCTCACACCTGTGATCTCAGCACTTTGGGAGGCCGAGGTGGGTGGATCACAAGGTCAAGAGATTGAGACCATCCTGGCCAACATGGTGAAATCCCATATCTACAAAAAATACAAAAATTAGCCAAGTGTGGTGGTGCATGCCTGTAGTCTCAGCTACTCGGGAGGCTGAGGCAGGAGAATCGCTTGAACCCGGGAGGCGGAGGTTGCAGTAAGCAGAGATCGTGCCACTGCACTCCAGCCTGGTGATAGAGCAAGACTCTATCTCAAAAAAAAAAAAAAAAAGCATTGGAATGGGACCTTATTTGGAAAAAGGGTCTTTGCAGGGGTAATTCAGATAAGGATCCAGATGAGCTCACATTGGATTAGGGTGGGCCCTGAATCTAATGAGACAGAAAGGGACACACAG